>VXAC01001193.1:532183-564640 GCA_013399225.1 Rhipidura dahli | reverse complement strand
AACCACGTCACACTTGCGGGGAGGGGAAAACACATCAATCAAATAAGAACCAATTATTCGACGCCAACGGGGGAACCTTCTAGAAGCTTGGCCTGACTGGCAGCCTTGGCCCTCCTCTAGGGGCGTAGAACCAGCCTAAAGACCCTCCCGAGAACAAACTATTATCCCGAGAGGAGAACAAGGATTATACCAACAGGTCCAACATCAAGTCCTTCTTTATAATTCAGCCTCTGCACTGTCCTCCGTCTTAGTCTCCTCCAGCCATCTAATGGCAAGGGCTGGAGCAGCCACTGGAGCTGTTTGGGCCCCTTCATGAGTGTCTTCAGGGAGTGAAAACCACATGGCATTTCCCAGAAACAAGCATTTTTTTTTTTTAAATTTTTATTTGGGGCTGGGAGCCTAGACATGTTGCTGGCTTTCCAGTCATTTTACAACATCACCTTCCATCACCACATTTTTTTTTCCCAAGGAAGTACATTAAGCCTATTGAATTGAAGGCCCAAAAGCTAAAAAGTATTTGGAATTTATCAATTTTTATTTAATAGAAATAAAATCTGATGCAGGGTTGATGGATACATTTTAACTGTGTATATGCACCTTTTCTGCATGGGTGGGAAAGCAAAAGAGACTGGTCAGGTGTATGGCCTCCTTTGCCCTGAGAAATGCTTTATACTTCTGCTTAGTCTGGTGCACAGCAGCAAGGGAGATTCCTCTCACCTGATAGGTAACAATTTTATAAGAGTGCCCTAAACACATGCTTTCAGTTGAAATAACATGCAACCTTAGCAGTAAGAATCCTTTTTTAATTAGGTTTCAGGAGGGGGTTTTCTGTCAAATGAAGTACAGAGACAAAGCTGATGCGATACTGAGACACCCAGTGCAGCAGAACTTCTTTTATTTTGTCCAGGACATGGCTGATATTTGGTCTTGGGTCTGAAGGTGCAAAAATTAAAACAATCCCTATCCAAAAACCCCCAAATGGCAGAAAGGAGCAAGTGACCCTGGAAACAGAGACCGTATCTCTGATTGAAAGTGCCTTGGGTCAAACTCCTTGAAGAAAAAGGAAAATCTACCAATAAGTAGACAATTACAGTTCTCTTCTTGAGAGCTTCAAGTGGAGTACTTAAAGCAGACTTTTGAAACCCCAATGCACCCAAGTCTGTGCAGGTGTCTTTGGAGCACTGATCAATTATGTTAGAGGCTCTCCAAAAATACAGAATTGTGAGAAAAGCTGAAAATGCAAATGGTTGTTGCTGGTGCTTTTAGCAGGAAATCATCCCCAAGTGCTCTTGATGGAAAAAAAATTTGAATGGAGATCCTCATTTCTTAACATTCTCTTTGTTTTATGAGAACCCAACAGGACAAACTGTTTCCTCAAATAGTTTTAAGAAGAAAGCTATGGAAATGAATAGATCTTTAGTGGGTGGCCTTTGCCAGTTATTTCTTTTTCTAAGCAAATCTGGTTCTTCCAGATGACATGAGCTTTATGATTTGTGATAGTTAATTTAGCTCTCTTTCTCCTTTCTCTCATGGGCATTTTTCTAAAAAAAAATAGTTTTAGTTTTATCTTTCTTTATACACACAACTCAGCTCAGCTACCAATCATTAATAACTTCCTTTCAAAAACTGGGGCCATGTTCCTTTTTTTTCAGAAATAGGGTTTGTAGGACATTGCACATGCCATAAGATACAAACAGACCCTCATGCAAACAAAAAGAGCTGTGCTTGGGATTCCCTGGCCACCTGCAGGAAAGGTCAAATCTGGCCTAATATTTCAAACGACAGTAATTTTTAGTGTAGATGTCTTTAGCACAAAGAATTTTCCTAATATAAAAAGACTTTGACGTTAAAGGATGGTATTTCCCTTCTCAGTAAGGAATAAACAGTGCCTCCCAGCACTGCGTAATGTGAAGCTGCATATGTTAGCAAATCCTGACTCCCAGTGGCAAAGGAGTAAAATGCTCCTGAGACACAGTCTGCCAAAATGTAAGGTCATTATTACCAACTCCAGCCATAACGAATCACGACAACTAAACATTTAGAAATAGGGTCAACGATGAAGAAAATTCAAGCAGAATCAGCACTCTGGAATCTCGAAAATGCATGATTAAAAAGTTTTAAGTCTCCATTAAATGAGTATTAAGTCCCTCTGCATTTCCTAGCATGTTTTTACAGCTCAGTCTGGGTTGACTTTTTTAAACAATAAAGCTTCATGAAAGGCAAGGTAAGTTTTAAATTCAAGCCATGCATATGACTGCTGCATTTACCTTGACAAATTCATTATATTCTACATGGGTCATTGATGTAATAATTTAAAATTCTTAATAGTGCTTTGTGGAATCCATAGCTGCCTACTGTAATTTCCTACCTCCTAGAAAAGAGATCCTTCTCTCTTCTCTGGGACTGTACTGATATGGTCTGTGTTTCATGTTTTGTCTTGCTTTAACTGGGATTTGGAACAGTAGGGTCCCTATGAATCAAAGACTCATTCATTCTAAGTATGATTCAAGTATTTCAGCCCTGGTTTTGGTCCAGCAGATCAGAACTGAGATGACAGGGCAGAATGATCTTGCAATCTTTTTGCTACCTCTGCATGTTCTGAACAGTGCAAGGACATTAGCAGTATTTCCATGAATAAATCCAAAATTTCTTCACTAGCAAGTGGAGAAAATACAATACTTTGCAACCAGAGCAGAAAAACTCAGATCATATTTAATAGGTATTATGCTGCTAGTAATACTACATGGAATTTCAGGAAAAGAAACAAATATTTAAGACTCAAGGAGCTGTCAAATTAACAGTGAATGAAATCTCGAATGAAGCCTGTCAGGAAAAAAAGACAATCTCGAGTCTGAGACCACAAATTAGAATTTTATTGAAAAACAAAAAAATTCGGGAGTGGTTCCCGAAAAATTAACAAAAGAAACAAGAAGAAAAATAAAACCAGGTGTTGGAGATTAAAAATCAGGCTGAAGCCTGAGGGAAGAGAGGCTCAGCTCTCTCCGAGGCAGAAGGCTGCAGCTTTGGAATAGGCTCTCCAGTTAAGCTGGAGAGCCAGACTATAAAATGCCAGAGAGGCAGAGGTCGCTTCTCTCAGAGCTGGGTACTCTCCAGGCTGTCCCACAGAGAGTGGGAGCCGGGATCCTCGGGGCGAGCCTTTTGTTAGATGGAATCTCCGCCCAGGAACGCCCCGATCCGCCTCCTGTCCTGCCCCCATGGTCCCGGATCATTGGATGGTTTAAATAGTGAGGTCTCTCCTTCCCTCCAATGGCTCGCTTGTTGTCCAGGCTGTTATTTCAGGCGGGAAGGAGCCTCATTAATATTCCGGGTTGCCATGGAGGCAACTTACAGTGGGACAGTGTGGTACCTATTTTTAGAAGGTGTCTTTTAATATGCCTCCCTTAGGCTTAGCCTGGATTTAACAGAAATATAGAGATTTTCATATAAACCATTGAAATTTAGTCTTAAAACTTTAAATTTACCCTGAACGTATGGGTAAAATCAAGAACATTCATTAAACACTTCAAAAACATAGAAACTTGTTTAAATAACTTATAAAAATGAACATACTATGTAAACTTTTAAAATTAACTCCTTTTAACTACACAAACAGTTAGAACTTGTTTCAACTGTTTTGTAAGAGCATAACTGATTAACAATTTTTACTGTATAAAACTTGGAAACTTGGGTTTTGGGAAAAGTCCTTTTAATTAGTGTTCTCCATGATTTCTTGGAAGCAAAAGTCAATTTTGGAAGGATCTGTTAATAACAAAGCCTGTCTCAAAATGGTCTGCTGAAACGCTGATTAAACACAAGCACTGGCCTGTCTTGTAAGAGAGTGATGAACCATTAACAGCAACAAGAATGGTGACCATGTGAGCCACAAAACCCTGCTTATGCCCTGACATCACATGAGGAGAGTGAAAAGGCCAAACTATAAATCCCAGCGTATGCCATGGCCTTGTCCATAAACCCAGTGTGTCTGAGGTGCTATGTCAGTAGCAGATGATAAAGCACAACTGTAGTCATTACTCCATAAATGCAGACCAAACAAGACTACATCAGTACCTGAAATGCTAATCCTTGAGTAGAGATGTGACAGATTAGCAGCAGGTTCACAGATGACTTGCATTTCTTTCTTCTTTTAAGTCTGGTGAGTTTAAACCTTACCAGCCCCAGAACACAGGGACCAAGTGTAGCAGAAGCCTGGCTTTTCAAATTAGTATAGCAAACTAGATCCAAAATACCAGCACTCTGACATCACAACTGTCAATTAAAAGATAAGGGTCTTCATCCTCAGGAAGGTCAGTTATTCAAAATCACTCATCTACTCAAAATACAGGTAGAGCCTTTAGGGAAATCTGGATATTCATTCAGAAGAGGATAAGCTCAGGTTCTGTGTGTGCTTGCCTCTCAATACAAGCTTGGGAAACTAAAGGTCTGTGTCCTGGTGTCAACTAAGTGGTGTTCTGAGACCTCACAGCTGCCAGGCTCTTCACACAGCCCCAGGCAGCTTTTGAGCTTAAGAGACTTTGCAAGTCCTGTATCTAGCCATAAACCTTGGAAACAAGAGTAGTGAACCTGCAAATATTGCAACCTCTCTCTGGACCTCAGTCTGCTGAGTTTCACCCAATGAACCACCTACTGGGATCTCCACATTAGACACTGAACATAGGAAACTGCATTCCATTAGCCTCCCAAAACACAAAAACTGCTCTCCTTAGAATACTGTAGCATATGCTACCAAGTGTGGAGTCCTTTAATTAATTGTGACTCATTATCAGCCCATGCCTGAGCTCAGGATAGCAGAAAGAAATTCATCACTTGATGTCAGAACTGATGCTCTGGAAGACTGTGCCCGGCAAACAAGGCTTGCCTTCACATCAGCACATAACACCAGAGGAACCTAGACCAGAAGAACATCCGAGAATTTTGCACCCTGACATCAGAGCAGCAAGACAGCAGTGCTGAGCCAGAAACTCTGAAGACATACAAATATTAAAACAGCAGGATCAGATTTATTTATGCACAAGCCACACACAAGTACGTGCTTCGACCTCAGCCAGCAAGATGATGTGCCAAGTATGAGCTCATGTGGTGTGGGCTTGGGGTCTGTCCCACAGAGCAGTAGCTGAGCACAGCTTCAATCAAAGGGACCACCTGGAGAGGATGGTACATCTCAGCATGGAGAAAGATGACTCTCAGTCATCCCACAAATGCCAAAAATAATGAACAAATGTTTCACAAAATCTAGCCAGCTCCAGTCAAGTTTAAAAAAAAAGGACGGTAGTTCGTTTACTCTCTCTTATGGTACAGTGCAGCCATTCACATGCTATAGCTGGCCTTTTAATGGGATTTACTCTTGCATAACCCATATAGCACAAAAGAAGGAGAACAATGACAGAGGGTCCAATCTAGACATTCACGGGTTGTTGCAGACTTCACATGGATAAAATATCACCAGGTGCTCACACAAAAAATTAGTTCAGCAAGCTGCATAAACAGGGGACTTCACCCAGAGACATGATAATAATGCTTAGGCATTTCTGATGACTGCGTTCCCTGTATTGATCCCATCCCATTCCCCCTGACCTACGAATTCATCAGACCCTTCCCATCTGCTTATTACTACAGCAACTCAGTGAGTAGATGGGAGGCAGCATTTTCCTTTCTCTCCCATGGGTTTTTTATCACAACTATGCCAAATGTTAAACTCTAATATATGGTATTGGTCTTTGATCTTCCTACACTCAAAGTTCTTCCAAAAGTAGTTACTGTATTGCCAATCCCAGTAGTGGAAGTCACAAGGTAAGTAGGTGTTTAAACAATGCACAATGAGAAGACTAGTACAAAAATCCTGTAAATTGATTAAAAAATCAAATTGTTTTCTTTTCCTGTGAAATATATTTTATAACCTATAAGAAGGCATCACATCTAAACTTTTTCATCCAGGCTCTTTTAACTCTTATTACAGGCTGTTCCTTGTTACTCGGTCACCTTAGCTCTGAAGACAGCAACTCATGATTCATTGCTGTTTAGCTTTTAGAAAGGAATGCATTTTAGAAAGAAGACACCAGGGAGAAAATGTACTGCTCAGTCACAATCAGCAATAGCAAGGCTGGTACAACACAGTACAAGGCCAGCCTGCCCTCAGTGCTGACCAGCATGGGTGAATAGGAAGGTACTGCTGTAGTGACTGCACAGTAGTGGCTACAGGGACAGCACAGAGATTTTCTTCCTCCTGCAGCCTCCTAGAGCTCCTCATTTTGAATTAAACCATTAGGATTCTTTGTACTTTCCACAACTTGTAGTTATATTAATTTATACAAGTTTCTGCCTTTCTGGTTTATTTCAGATACAACTTTCAATATGTGTTTGCAAGTGTAAGGGATAGAAAATTACATTTTGTGTGTTGGTACTGGACCAGCCCACTGCACATTATCTGTGAAACTGAGAAAAAAAGAGACAGTGTAGGAGACTTCCCCCTCTGGACAGACGATAGGCCCTCTTTTGAATCCTTCGTTTTAGTTCCCTGGTTTGATGAAACCATTGAGGCACGAATGACTTTCCACTGAAATGCAGCACTGGTTTCCTTCCAGAATCTGATTAATGCTATTCTGGCTATATAGGAGAGAAGGATTAGCACCATGTTTGTCACAGTTTGAATTCTATAATAATTTTACTAACTTTAAGACATTGATGGAGAGATAGCAATTGCCATTTTGTTAAGATAAAATGAAGGGTAGGTAATCTATTTTACCTGAAGGAATGTGTTTTTCCCATACATTCTGCTCCTGTGACCACTGGAGAAAGCAAAAAAGATAGGGACTACTTTTGGAGCTCTGGTTTAGCTTATTGTCTCTGAATTGTTTAATCTTCATCATCTGCATTTCTTGAACCATGCAACCTAAATGTCTCCACTGAAGAATAGAATCAATCTTCTAAATTTTGTTTTCTTTGTGACCTATGCATGTCTTAGTTAATTCAGCACTTTCTGTCTTCAAAGCAAACCTCTCCCCAAGGTAGCCCATGTGGTACAGGAGGCAGGTATTACTCTTGTTTTCAGCAGTGTCAACAACCAGCAACAAGTCAATTGCCTAAGAGCTGGCAGGATTTTCTTCCATATATGTATTTTCACAAGTTCTGTTTTGCAAGCTTTTACTTAACATGCTGGTGGCAGAATGGTAGAAGATAAAGACTAACTGGTGACTGAAGCTGATACAACAGTTTCTCGCACAAGATTTCTGTCTGTAAGGAAAGACCACAGCAAACTTGCAACCATCTATAAAATGCTCCTCCTTCAGAGCTGCACTACACAGTTTACTTTTGGATTTAGTCTTACTGGGAAAATAAAAAAGTTCTGGCATTTTTAAAGCACCCTGGACTTTAAACACTATGCATGTAAACAGCAAAGAGAAATTACAGAAAGAAGTGATCCTTATAACCTTAGAAATACAGAAGAAATAAAGTAGCAAAGCACTAAAGCAGTTCCAAAGTAAACCTGGTAAGTTTTAGAGCAAATGAAAAATTAGTCATTATTAAAAAATGTGGATTAAGGACTTCTGCATTGAGAGAGGCACAGAAAGTAAGGTGTTTTTGAATGGTTAGATGTTGTCAACAGAAGAGCAATTACTCTCATTTCACAGGGAAATTAGATCCCAGTGAAGCAGAGGTGGATATTTAGCTTTCTAGCAGACCTGTAGATGCAAAGCAAAGAGTCTGCTGAGAAACAAGCTTCCACCAACCAGCTTTAATTTTCATGATTCCCAGAATCATGTGACACAGAAAATTATCTGAGCCTTATGAATTTTACTGGGGCCAGAAGATTTTGTTTATAAAAACACAGCATAAAGGTCTATTAAAAGAAACAAGTCTTGCAACCTTAAGTGGAAAGAAAGATTTTACACACAAAGATTCACATGCTGCTCCTCATCTCATACACAGCAGGGAGGTCCTTGACTCACTTAAATAGAAATGAAACCTGTGCACTGCCTTAGAAGTATCTGGTATTCAGGCAGGTCTTCTACACATTAATGGATTTAATTTATTTATCTACTATGAGATGCAGTAATTAAACATAGATTTAATATTTAATTCTTGTATTTCATAGATTTAATACATTAATACATTTTGTCATGTCAAGTCTAATGCAGGAAAAAGGAACCAAGCATAGGTCTACTGTTCAGGTAATTTCTTATCAAGAAACTGCCATCAGCAACATTGGCAGCCATGGAACTCAGGAACAGCAGCACCTGTTCTTTTCTGCCTTATACTGATCATCTAACAAGGTTAAGAAAAATATCAATGATCAGTAAGAAAAAAAAAGTGCTTATTAAACTTTGTGTTATTTTATGAGAATATATACTATCTTTTAAAAAGCACTGCCAATTTGCAGCCTTTGAAGATTTTAGACTGAAATACATTTCGTTCATTAACGATATAGTTAAGGATAGGTCAGCAACTTGGAAAAAAACACACAGGAGCAACAACATCAGGAACAAGAAAAGTTGCTTTGAAAGCTGGAGAGCATATGCTAGACATAAACTAGCAGCTTCACATACCAGGAAACTGAGGATCTAGGCAATGCTATTAAAATGATAGCATTTGCAGCAGGAAGAAAACATCAGAAGTAGCAACAGGGAGAGAATTCACATCTACACACCAGGGTGTGAGCTGTTACTAGTCTGACTAATTTTCTGTTCTCCCCAAGTACACAAAACCTTCAGGCTCATAAACGCAAAGTTTTAGGAAAAAAGAAAAAGGAATCAAGCCAACTCTATGTAGTGGACACTGTGTTTTATCCTGAAGGAATAGGGTAAAGAAATGCAAGGAAAACCATTCCTGATCAGTAATGTAATAACCCACCACTCGATTACAAACAGAAGATGAAGCAGTTTCCTTTACCTGCCCATTCTCCCACTGACTGAAAGAAAGCCTAAGGCAAATAATTCCAGATATGTGGGGAAAGGTATTTCATAATCTGATGCATTTTACCAGAGTCCAGAAACACATCAGGTCCCCAAAAAGACTGAACAGCTGATGCTGGAACACTTTCATGGTGATTGAAGGTAAGCTTGTAAGAACCAGACACTCTCTGCCTGGAAGATGCCTCTTTCCAGCACACTGCTAGTCTCTGAACCTTGGCAGAGAAGTGAGAAGATTATTCAAATCACATGATTTCATTTTTCCAGGAAATAGGTAGAAAGTTCCTTGGGTGACCACATTTTCTCACTTAATCTCACTTCACTACAGCCAGGTCACTGCTAAAAAATCCCCACAAAATTTAGAGCATGAACAGATCAATGTATAGGACAACATTGATTTTTGATCCAGTAACTATATATGTTTCCTTGTAAATACACCCTGACACCCGTAATAGTATGAATGCAATTTTTAAAACCTTAATGTCACTAATATGAAATCTGTATAAAAGTAAGCAGCTGCATCCTAATAAAAATCAGTTTTAAGTTCTTACCTTATTACCTGAAAGACACTACTAGTGAGGTTCTGGATGAAACAGCCATTCAATTTCCTAAATTCTAACATGACCGTTGTGCCTGGTTGAGCCTATATTTCCAGAGTTTTTATCAGAAAATTTACTGGAATCAACAATATCTCAGATACAGAGGAAAATAGTAAGTGACTGAAGCTGAGTTTCTTTGTGAAAGTATGCAAGCAGTTGCAATTACTTCTAGATTGTACCTATTTTTTGTTATTCCTAAATTTATTTTTTAAATGGTTCTGAGCAACACTGTTATATAGACTATGATTATCAGATCTGTATTTCAGATGAGAAACTTAAGTCTGAAGCACTTCAAAAACATTACATGAAAAATAAATTAAATAAAATAATTTCCACTATGGTACAGAATGAACTAAAAAAACTACTTTCTTTAAAAAAACTGCAGCACTTAATAATATAAAAAGCAAATATTTATGTTTTTCATGTGCTTGGGACAATAATATGTGTCTGTCTACAGAAAAAAACAACCCAAACAAAAAACCTTGTTAAAACTGCAATCTGTATCTTTTTATTTATAAAAGGTACAGGAAAATATTAATGAATTTATGCATACATTAGGTGTTCCTTTGTGGGAACTACACCTTACTTAGCAGGTGCCATGGTGTGTTCATCAGTATTGCAATCAAATGGCACTCATACTAATTTCATAATTAATGAAGACCTTCCAATACCTTGCCTCATGGCAGAGAGTCAAGGTTCAGTAATTTGAATTGCGGAGGTAAAGATGATCTGAAGAAAGAGGAGTCCTATAAAAGAGTACACTCAAAAATATTGAAGGTTTTTTAAGCATAAAGGAAATCTTTAAAACCAGAAAATTCCTCAAAAATATTTGCAGCAACACTTTCCCTCCACAGGTCTGCAGTAGATAGAAAATGGAAGTCACATTCTTAGCCAGTTGTGAGGAAATGGATATCTCAGATTTCTCTTCTCACTTTGACTGTGCCGTTAAATGCCACTTCTAGTGGTATTCTTCTCTTGCCACTCAAATCCATTCAGGCAGTGGGAAGCTCGGTCACTCCCTGAAGCTTCTGGTGCAAGTTACCCAAATGTTTCTTAGATGTAATCCAGACTGGTCATTCAGGTGCTACACAGAGTAATACTTTTCAGATTTTCTTAGCTGTATTTTAATTCAGGTGGGGATCAAACAAGTCATTAGACCACCCTGCTTCCATGTCAAAGTATTTCAAAATCTTCTTTTGATTTGCTTAATTTCAAAAATCTTGGCTCATGCTTGCAGGGAATTGAGAACTTCAAGATCAGTTACTCTGCTGTCTTCCAACACTTCAATGCTTCTGTCATGTTTTCAAAGGTTAACACTTCATCCTCAGAGATACAGGTAAGCATATCAAATATTTTCAAAGAAAGAAATATAGATACAGGGCATTATTGTCCCAGATGATAAATCAGATTATCATAGTCTGGGCCTCTCAACCCCTGTACCAGTTGTGACTACTATAGTAATCCCCAGGTTTGTTATGATTCCTTGCCTATAATTTAAACCATAAACTAGTACCAGATAAGCTTTTACTGTATAGATAAGACACAACAGGACACTAACAATTTCTCCTTGTCTAAACACAAGTTGGTCTTCCATATATCTGTTTCCCTTTCCTACTAGGTTTATACATAGTAGCACCACTTCTCTGCAGCAAGGTAGTTACAGACATAATGTCAGAGGAGGGGACTTCGATATAAAAAGAAAAATGTGCCTAAACAGAAATAGATTTACCTTTGTTGGTACTGGCTTACAGACACACACACACACACACACACACACACACACAAAATCTTTAAATATTAAAAAATCCCCTGTCATTTCCCTTCTCTCCTTGATCTACTGCAAAGTTATGAGGATTCACTTTTAACAACAGTGCCAATTGCAGCAGAACACCACGGTGTGATTGAGGATGAGAAAAACACAGAGAGAGGATGCTTATACAATGTCCACTGAACACACACGGACACAGCCTGACTTTTTTAGTTGACACACAGGGAACAATCTGGGGCCACATATCCTCTTTGCCCCATATGTTCTACATCACTTACCCAAGACCAAATACATATGTGAAATCAATCTGAACTGCCAGGATCTTTCATCTCTTCACTGATATCAAGGATTGCATATGGCATAAGGCAAAGGTGAACCAAGCCTCATGATCTTTACAGGGAGTTTTGCCTCAAGAAACTACAAGAAGTCACTGAAACAGAACTCACAGGTCTTGTTGAAACAGCACCCAAGTACAGGTAAATGCAGAAGTTTACAACTTGAAATTTGCTTTTATAGCATTCCTTCCTATAAAATGGCTTGCAGTGTAAAAAAAAGCTAGAATCAAACTAGTCTACATGTAAAAAACATGGTGTGTAAGAATATTTCTGAGTCAGCAAATTGTGTGCATGTCTGTGACAAATGAGGTAGATTCTTTTGTTGTACCAAATATATTCCAGCATATACTTATTTAAGGTCTTGGCAATGCTAAACAAATCTGTATCTTCAGTCTCTTTCAAGGCAGGCATTTTGTCTAACTCTTTGACACTGGAAGTGCATTCTCTTCATCCCCGGATTGTGCAGGCTTGCTGTTTCCTCTTAATGTTAAAAACGAGTATCTTAGTCCTCCTGCCATACTAAAGAAAAGAGAATGAACAGTGGTGTCAGAGACATCTGATGTTCCAAATGTCATTTTATAGGTACACACCTTTTCTTCCAAAGGGCTGAAGAACACTAGCTATCATAAACTAGGAGTGCCTCAGAGCTATACAATCCATCTGAAAAAGCAGCTCTGAGCAAAGATCAATTACCAGTTGCTCACACAGATTCATACACGCAGATGTAACAGATCATCCAAACAGAGAAAGTAACATCTCACAAGTTAAAAATTATATTCACAAGTTAAAACTTATATTCAATGGGCACAACTCATTCAGTCCATGTTCTCACTTCCCACACCACACTTGGCTTTTACTTGGAAGCCTCGCAGCTCAGAACTGCTGCTCATAACAAAAGAAAAAAGAACCAATTCAATTCCACAGAGTAAAACTGCAGGCATATTTCCACAGTTAGGTTCTACCACAGTAAGATTTAATACCTGAAAGGGGACATAAAAACACATAACTAACTGTAATGAACTTTACATCCTGAGGCAGTGCTTCTTCAGGCCAGTAGTTTCAAGACAGCATCACTCAAATGAGTCAAATCAAATAAAACAGAAAACTAGAGCTCACTAAGAAATCTTCAGCTTTAATAAATAAAGGCTATTCAAGTTTCACTTACCAAATATTTAGCCCTACAAAGTTTAACATGGAGAATATGTAATCTCCACCAATCAACATTCCGATGTAAGCAATGGATATATTCTGAAAGGAAACAAAAGTCATGCATTCATTTGAATCAGCCTTCATCTCCATGAATACAAGTGATAGCAACTAATTTACTTGTCTAAGGAAATAGCTATACTGTGTTGCTGACCACTCTAAAATCAGCCTTTAAATTAATTTCATGGGATGCCAGCCTTATGGATAACATAGCAAGGAAAAGAATAATAAAATTAGTAGGTTTTCTAAATGCATACATACAATGCACTGAGAGTGATGAGTGAATTTCTGGAAAAAAATTAGCTATTTGATATTAAGTGAAATGAAGCTAAGGCCACCTTTTAAAATTTATTTCTTAATCATCTTTGGAATTCAGATCCCATTTCTTAGAAGTCAGGTTAGGGTTCTCCAGCATAAAAAGTATGCCTTAAAGTCACCATAAAATTACTTTATTATTACCTAAAGAGGGTTATCTGCTTACTCTTCCAACTAAATATGCACTGCAATCCCTTGGTACAGGTTCAAGACAGGCACAGTTTAAAGTTAAAGATTCCACCTTTCACCCACCCCCATCAAGTTTTGGAACAATCATCCCCTAAAGACAGACAGAAAGCTGTAGAAGTGTGTAAAAGCTTACCAACTCTTTGTTGCTTTCAAATTTTAGCAGCTAGCCTGGACAATGACATTGGTCTCTGCTTTCTCTACTGGAAACTGCTGCATCATAAACTGATTCTCAACTTTAAAGCTGTTCAGAGTGTGTCAAAGACTATAACAGCTTAGAAAGTAGAAACAGTCTTGCTCTGACTTAATGGTTTGATGCAGACATATAAAATTTAAATGAACACTTTTCAGGGCCACAGAACGAAAACTACTAGATTAATCTTGCAGTTGTCAAAAAAGAAAAAAAGTGTAGAAAGAGAAGTACCATCCTCCTCTGGCAGATTTTGATGTGCTGAATGCATTGTTTTCCTTAGTCATGGAAGGGAGTACTTTCAGGACTTAGTCCTTTGCCTAAGCTAGTTTGAATTCTGAAAGTGTTTCGGCCACAGCTGCTTAAGTTTTATCTTTTACTAAAGTTCTTTCAGCTTTTCAGCTCTGTGTTTCTCTCCAAACTGGCCTACAAAAAGAGTGTGTGGGCACTAAGGGATGTTCCCAGACATGCAGTTCTCATCAACACAAAGCAAGATGCACAGTTTAATCTAAAATTGGGTTAAAGAAAACAGACTGTAAGGACACCGGGTTCAGTTTTTAAAACACGCATGTTTTGGTGTTGATCAAATTGACCAGAACTTGTACAAACCAAAATGAAGTAGTCCATTCAGATAGAGCACAAGTTCTCAAACAGAGGCTGAGGCACTTAACCATAAAGCACACTCTGTACTTCAGCTTAGTAATTACTCTGTACCGATGAAAGCCCTATGTATCAGCTGCAAGGGAAATTAGTTCAGCCCGAAGTAAAAGCAGTGTAGTCCCTATCAGTTCATCTGGATTTGCATCAGAGCATCTTGACTAACACACAATAACCTAATAAACAGAAGCAAGGAATAGTACCTGATGACATGTGGCTAAATGTACATATTTTAATTAAAGTGGTTTGAGTTTCTCTTGTAGGAGAAATAAAAACAGATCAATAGTAAGAATGCTTTCTAGATTATACCTGACCTTCAATGCAAGAGAACAGGGTCACTCTGCAGTGAGACCTTGTTTGGCACAAGCAGTATCTGAGTATTAGCCCTCATTTTTAGTTTCCATCTCAAAGTATAATCAAGATCACTGCTGAACCAATGATTTTCCCTGTCTATCTGAGCATTTTTATTTCCCTGTTCTACTCCATAACTCACCTTGATGGCACCGACTACTGTTGTTGTGAGCGCAGAGTTGTAATGACTGCACAGGACCGTAGAATACATCAAGAGAAACCTAAATAAATGAGAAAATTTTATAAATTCCTCCCAGGGAGCTCAGAAGTTGAGCAACACTTTGAGATGTTCCACATTTTCTGGATCAGTATTTTCCTGGGATCCATAATCCCACCTGTTTCAAACTCTAAAAAAATAATTTCTGTGAATCTCTATTTTAAGTTATTGATGTTCATATCGACAATATTCAAAATATATGTTAAAATGTGCTACTTGAGCTCTAGCAGAGTAATTCCTTTTCTCTGTGCTCTTTATGTGTCATTATTTGAAGATTGTTTGACCCCTTGGTTGCAACATGTGGAAGAGAAGAACAGGATGCAGCTCATTCTTCCTTTGCCTCTGCAGTTTCAACAGGAACAAAGCATTGTTTCATTACTTTTTAGTCTCCCCACATTTTTGAGCTGCTTTAAAGGATAAACACACTGAAACAGTTCCTATACTCAAGGACTTACATGCTATAAACTGCAAAAAAGTTAGATGATCGGAAGAGACAGATAGAAGAGACAGTACAGAAAGCACAAAGATAAATGTCTTGTTATTCAGCACTGTACTGTGAGGTCAAAAACACAGATAGCACTGAACATTTACATCATTAGAAATAATTAAAAGTCAAGACATAACCCTGAGGGAAAACCATTTTCTTTGAACTTTAACATAACTTACAAGTGAGTCTTACGTTTGAGATTTGCAATTTGAAACACTGTCATGAAAACATCCTGCTTGATTCCCCCGTGTCCTTACCCCAACAAGCAGGAAAGAATAAATTGAAAGACAAATAAAAAATTTGTCCAGTGCTGGAAATGTGTTGCCTATTAAGAAAAAAAAAGAGAGAATTAGGTGCTATATAATCAACTGTAAACACATATGAAATGCACATAATATGAAAATATGTAAATTCACAAAATACGTTTAATTCATACCAAAATTATGAACCATTTCTATTACTTCTGGAAGGAGTTTAATGCATCTAACTTGAGAGACAACAGGATGACATGATACCTAGACACATCTAGCATGTAGAGCAGTGCAGATACACAAGTGCACACTGTAAGCAATGAACATTAATGCAATACAGAAAACTGTGGTTTGATATTTACTGACAGATACTAACACTCTGAATAATAACATATAATAAATAGTGCTGATATGAGACAGACAGAAACAGAAAATACATAAATAATTTCCTCTAAATCTATTCTACACCACACATTTGTTCATGAGCCACTTTCAAGGCCCAAGCCTGTGTTTTTGAGCATTACTAAGGTCCTCAACAATGCAGGTCAATAAAAAGGCTCAAAAATCACTTTGAGGTCTCCTTCCTGAGAAGTGCAGCAAAAAAACACACAGTGCCACATAAACAGTCACTAAGAAATATGTCACAAATTATTTTCCATCTCTAGTAACTCCCGGATATGCCTCATTTTAATCTGGTTAGTTTACACTTGCTGCATAAGCACTGAATTCAGCTAAGTCTGAACACATCCCTGAGAAACAGAATAAAGGCCATAGAATAATAGAATAATAGTCCATGCTGGGCCTCCACCATGTGAGGTAATAAGTAAGAGGGATCTTGAGCAGCTCTGCCCTGCTACAGTTGTGCTGGTGTGCAACAAAAAACTGCAGAATATAACAGCCTTTCTGGGGCTTCCTTTCTCTCACACGGCATCATGCTTTTCTGTCCTCACAGTGAGCCAGCTGGTGAAGGAGAAATCCCAGGAGTAACTGAGACACTCACTTAGAAAATGCAATATCTACAAGATTACAGAACTATCTAGGGGAGCATAAGCATGTCTCTATCACATAGACGTGGTACTGATGTTTTGACTTCACAGCAGAAGACATGTTGTGATGGATCAAGGCAAGATGCTCTGCCAGGGTAAAAACTGGTCTGAAAATTTGCTAAGTACAAGGGTTCTTTGTGATCATTTGCTGACTTGTCATTGGTATTTTTCCATTTTCTCTGTTTCCTCTGTGATTTCTGTGTCATGCTGACACTAGTTATTGGCTTCATTTAATAGGACTTCTATTATTAAGCGACCAAACCAATGTGATGTACAGCAAGCACAATGTATTTCTTCAATAAATACTTATTCTTTTCAGGTAATTGAGCGTTAAGTTGTTTGCAGCAAATCAGCCAGTGGGCAAAATACACTCTTTGGTTTTCCTATGAAGTAAACCTAGCAACAAGGTAAACTTCTCTGACCAAGTCTCCCAAAACGTCTCCAATCCTGTGTGCTGGAAAAGCAGTTGAAACCTTACAAACTATACAAACTTGGGCCCCTTTTCCAAGATGGAAGCTGCTGCATTTTCCTAAACTGACACAAGGTCATGCTGGACTGATGTCATAAAGAGATTTCACATTCACAGCAAACCTATTTCCACCACTTTCAGGGAATCATATATTTTCTGCTTAAAGCAGAATTCTAAGAACAAAATGACAAAATCACCTGAGTTCAAGGCACAACAACATATAACAAAGAACATTGCAATGATTTACTATATCCTCCAAAGAATTTTCAGTGGCAAATGCCAAACATTTCTAGAAAAGAATATGAGTGACTAGACCCTTTTTACTATTAAGAAAAGGCACCTCAGCAAGTCTGTGAAGGAGTCAGGAAAACCTTCTTGTCTGATACTCTATGTATCAGGACATACTGCCAATGGACACTGTATTAGGAGTACCTGGGGAGAGTCTTGCTCTCATTCTATAAGAATGTAAAATGTAGATTGCCAAATTAGACTGAGACTAAACAGAATTCTGACCTGGACATCAGAATGAGAGAAGGACTGGAAATTGTCTATATACTTGCAATCTTGCTCTAGAGCATGTTGCAAATCACAGTGCAGCTGGATTCTCAATCAATTGTTCTCGTTGAGAGCGCCCAGACATACATTAGTTCATAGACAAAGACTCAGTAAGGACTGTCACACAAATACAGCTTCCCCTTAAGTGAATAACTGCAAGTTCTTACTTGTGAAGGGCAAGTCCAGCTCAAACTTTTCAAATACTAATCACTAACATTGGAGGTAGGATTACCTCTTCAGATACAAACAAGGAGCCCCACCCCCTGCCCAAATGAAACCTGAACAAAATAACATTATTAGTCTGAGATATGCACTGTTTCTACCTACCTGCTGAAAGTCTCCAGTAGAAAAGCTAATAATAACTGTTGGAATCACCATGAAACAAGCATTATAGAACAGGACACCGTATTTTCCCAACTCCTGTGAAAAATGAAACATGGTGTTTGGCACTAAAAGTCATTTGGGAGCAAAATACTATGTATTACTCTGGCAGTTCTTCTGACATTATTGTCAGCGAGTAAACAGAATATAATACATCTCGATTTAAAATACAACCTTGCAATCCTTGCATTCAGTAATTCACACTAAGTTGAACTTCCACTTCAATCACTTTTTCTGTGCACTCAGCAGTGTATTACTACTCTGTTATACTTTGGACACTTTCTATTCAACTCCAGGAGCTTCCAGGAGCACTGGTCTAAAAGTGCTTTGTGTTGACTTCTCGTAAGTCTCTGACTGGCCAAGGAATTATTCTATTGCAAATCAACCATGAAAACACATAACAGGAAAATGAAAGAAGTCTGACTTGTAGATGGAGCTCTGTAATCACTGGTAATCGATGTAACTTTATGTACGTTGAGGGTTGCCATACCTGCGGGCTAACTTGCTTGACACAAAGGCAGAAGATTAGGAAAATGAAAAAATAGCCTTCTCTTCCTCCAGATTTAGTCATGCTACTTGGCAGATCTCTTCAGCCTATCTCTTATCCTCTATTTTGCAGAAAATTCTGAGTTTGTTAAGTGCTGCTCATAAATAAAATACAGTCTGGAATCGATGTGATGTCTAAGATTATTAAAAGACCTATATTTCTGCTGTACAGAGTGGACCACAGAAGTCAGAGACCAAACCTGTATCCAAGACTACTCGTTGCTATGGCTTGGTATCTTTCATGGCACTGCCTTTGAAGAGCAGCCTGTCCAACATTTACATAAGTAATATGTATCAAGATATCACCTAATGCCTTGGCATACCTGCCTTTGCTGCAGACCTGCTTTTAGATAACCAAAAAACACTGCAGGTACTGTAGTTATGACTCAGGCTGGACGGTTCTCTGTTTATGTTACATAAACCTCCCATAAAGTGTGGTTCTATTCAAAAAGACATCCTCCTTATATAAATATATACCAAATTTAGAGGTAAACTATTTGCTTATGGTTTGCATTTATTTTACTTTTTTTAGTAAAGTCTTGGGAGAAAAGAAAATACACTGTTTACTGAAGCCTGGCCAGAGATACAAATAACAATTTTTCCCAGGCTGTTCTGTATCAGGAATGCATATATCAACTGAAATGTGAAAGTAAATGAAGTTATTTATTAGTTCATAATGGTAAGTATCTAGAAGTCATATAATAAGTAGTCCACTGTTATCATATTGTCATAATGCTACATTCAATCTAATCACTCCTCAGTTACCTTTGGATCAATTTTCTGCTTTGTATAAACTCCATTTGCTGCTGTGAAGATATCGTTTAGCAACACAAAGATATAGCCCTCCAGATTGAAAGACAAATCAGACCTGGGAAACAAATACTATATTGTAAATAAGCAAAAAATATGCAATGCATTGCATTACCTTGCTTACCTAGACAAATACTGAAAATGAGGATATGCAAATCCTGTGAACTCCAGCCAGTCACAGGTTCTGCTTCAAGCTTTCTTTGTAAGTCAAAGTACTTTACATTTCTCAAGTCACAGGACCATCACAAATGAGACATCAGAAAGTTCCTAGTACTCAGTGTGAAAGTGGCAGGAAATGTTCAGTTTTCATTCAGAGAAGAATTCCACCCACTGCAGCCCTGACAACCAGTCCAATTATAACTGAGTATACTTACCTATTTCTTCTAATAAAAAAGCAGCTAGGGAATAAAATCTAAGTGTTTTTTTCAGTCAGACCAGACATATTGTCATTCTTTCTGTTTTGACTAGTTACCTCATAGATACAGACTAATTCATTTACTAGGACATAGCTCTATCACATCACATGGAAATTATTCACCCTTGTTCATAGCAAAGCCAGGAAACAAACAAACAAAACATTACCTTTCCAGTTAGGTAAAGGAATGTTCAAACAGAAAACAGAGGACAACAGCATACGAATACTTTGTGAACTTTATCTCACAATGGAATTTATTAAAAAGAAGTAGATTTTTTGTAATTAAAAAAATAGACAATGACTAATTCCATGTTTGACAACCAAAATATCAGTCTTTCTATCCAGAACAAGAATATACTTTTCAAAGATTATTAAAATACACTTTTACCATGAACTGAAAGCAACATTCCTCACACAGTTTTAACTTGCTTCACTCACTCTCCTGCAAACATGGAAAACCTAGAGGTAGAAGAAGACACACCCAAAGACTGCCAGCAGGAATTAGATTTTTTTCCTTTGTATACCTGCACCTCCCAGTGATGTCACTAGAGAGATTTTATCAAATCATCTTCATCCAGAGTAACTGATCTCACCTTAGGTTTACTTGGAACTAAACAAGGAAAAAATCCTCCTGCTGTCCCATGCCTCATAATATGGCTTTGTATAAAAAATTAAAACCTTACCCAGCAGCTATGAAAGCCCCAAGAATGATGGCAAACACACTGACTATAATATTCAGCGGGTACCGCTTCCTGTAGGCAAAAATAAAAACAGTTCAAATTTTCATTATTTGAAGTGGAGATTAAATGGCTGTCTGCCTGAAAAGTTTCAAAGCAATTAATAATCACAGAACATTTAACAGGAGGGCAAAGTCTTGATAGCCTTACAGAAACAACGTGATTGCCCATGTGCCACGCTGTCAGACCTTGGCCCTGAGAGCGGAGATTGAAAAAGCACTGTGAGCACTCTGTTACTAGACAGTTATAAAAGTAAAGATCAAAGGTTTAAAGTAAGAGCACTGAACAAATTAATGTAATGTGTATTGATATCCATGACAGACATTTTTCAGTGTCTTCCAGCAGTCCAATAAAGGAAAATCGCTGTACATCTCTCACTAGTTTTTCATATCACCTTTGTTGAGGAAGATGCCATACAGTACACTGTCTGAATTATTTTCAAATAGATACTTATTTTGTACTCAAACTGAAACTTTGTACTTGAAAGGGAAAACATGGTGCTTATGACACTCTTCACTACTACATCACTGTTGCCACAGAGTAGTGAAAAGCATACTGTAAAACTATTCTGGTTTTTATATCTACACTACTTCATTTTGAAGTATCTTAAGCACTCATTTTTTGCAGCATACTGCATTATGCCTTACAGATGCCCTGGTCTTTATTCGGTCAAGACAGACTGAGAGAGAAGATCCATCAAAACAAAATGCACAATGCTCTTGAAGAAATGCTCTTGGAGAAATCATGTGTGTAAGGAGCACATCTGGGGACCACTGTCCCAGCAATAAAGCACTGAGCAGACTCTAGATAAATCATAACAACTCTGAAGAGTAACAAGCCAAACCTCAACTGTTTAGAAAATCCTGACATAAGCCTGCACAGACTCTCTAGTCCTTCCATTTTCATCCCTGAGAAAATACACTCTGTCAGTCTGTACCAATACAGCATTCTGCTCCCAAGCTTTCCTTTGGTTAAGATGTTGCTTGCACTTATAGCTCACAGCGCTGTTCTCCAGCTGAGCATATGTGTGATAATCTCACAGACTCACATTTTTTTCATTTGCCTGTGGGAGTCTTCAGGCCAATGAATGACAACAAGTTTTGCTTTCACTGGGAGAACTTAAAACTACAAAAGAATTCTAGATCATCCCCAAATATGAATCACATCGATCAGCTAAATGAGGAGACAACAGTTTACTTGGAGGCTTTTTGAAAGCTTCCCCCGACCATCACTCTCGTGTTGCCTGGGTTCAGCTTCACCAAGCTGATTTTCTCCTTGTGAGTTCATCTTGTCCAGCACCAGCCATGTGGATAGAACTGTGAAGTTCTAGACAAAGTATGATGTATGTTTACTCCCGCTCCTTTGATGCAGTACAATTGAAATGAGAAACCCTGAGCAGCTAGCATATCCTTCTTACTTAGTCATGAAAAATAACATGAGTGTGTATAAGTAAGGAATTCTCTGATTTAACAACTGGTAGATACTCTTTTGCTTTATTAACCTGGTATGTTTTCATACTTGACCCAGACAGCTAGTCTACACATAAGCAGACTGCCATGCTATCAGCACTGTTTGGACACATAAGGATCTGTCTGTTTGAAGCAATTTGCAGTTTAGGAGCCTCCAAGACGAGACACAAACATAACCACTGAAAGTGTCTGAGTTGTGTCTGCTGACCTGAAACCAGTGGAACAGTCTAGAGAATGAATTTTTCTAGTGAAAATAAAGTCAGGCTTATTTTTATTCCTCTTCACTAAAATGTATACATCTATGCCTTCAAAAAGGCTACATAAAATCACTTTCTTTGCTTTTCTCTATTTGTAAGTAAAAATCACTCATTCAATACTCTAGTGAGATGACACAAGTAATCCATTTGATATGATCTAAAATAAAGGTATCTTAAATGAAAAAAAAGGAAAAAAAAAAACAAACAAAAAGGATCACCCAAGTATGATGATTTCCAGCAGTAAAGTAAGTGGAATGGTAAACTTCCTGAGCACTGTAAACATCGGCAAACTGTCAAAAAAACAAAATAAAATCCAAGCACATGATCAGATTAACAGCATTCTTATTTTCTAATTCTTATTTTACTAACTAGGGGATGGAACATTTAGTCCAGCAATAAGAAACCAAAACAAATACCAAGTCACTTAGCATATATAAAAATGTCAGTCTGACATTAGATGCACACTAGACAACCAAATCATTGAAGGATAACAAGCTTTGCCAATTTGTAAACCAGTGCAACTGGTTATGTTCTGAAGGTCACTCTGCATTACTTAAATGGAATATAATAGCTATTTGCTACCTAGCATAACCCTTACAAAATAAATTCTTTCTGCAAAATTCGTAGGCAGAGTTAAATAAAAATTATTTCTATTGTAAACTTAAGAGAAGAGACAAAAAAACCTGTCTCTGAAAACATGTAACAAATAAAATACAAAGAAAACATGCCTAGTAAACAAGCTGTATTTTGAAAAAAGTAAAATAAATCCATGACCAAAAAAATAGAGGAAACACAAGAAACATGAAAGGTGAGACCAGCTGCAACTACCAAATAAACTGCTACTTTTGAGCAACATGTTGTTGATCTTCATGAAGTAATGCATTTGGAAACCTTTCTGGGTGAGAAAACACTTTCATCTGACACTTTGGAAATGTGACAGCATGGCCTTATGGACCAATTAATTCCCTCCTTAAGATACCTATTAACAATTGCATTAATAAATTATACAATTTCTAACACAATATTTAATGATTTTACAACAGACATTTTGAATTTACACATAGGATCATCTACACCTTCCAGACAACCCAAACAAGGTGGAGAATTCCATAATATAAACAAGTATCATATATTTTAACAAAATGCAGTGTAAAAAAATGTTAATGGTAGAAACCATTAACATGGTTTCATGGTTAACAGGAACCATTCATGTTTCATTACCATGGTTAACATCAAGCTTCTGTTATAAAAATTAATTACAACTAGTAAATCTAAAGGAGGTACACCAGCCACAGAAGAGAGAAAAGGTGCATTAACCATTTAAATTTACAGTCAGAGAAAAGGGAAATAAAAAGCCAACTTTTACAGTTTTGAAATTACATTCGTATTCACAATGGCTGAAGTGCTACTGAAGTGCTACTGCCTAAGTCCTTATGTCTATCTCGGTGGAAATAGGGAAGACATTCAACAAAGAGTTGCAGAATCAGGCATCTAGTGTTCAGAGCTAGAGAACATAAATTCTATAAATTATAATAAATATAAATAAATTTAAAGTAATACATTGGGGACAGCATCACTTATCATTCTCTACAACTCTCTGAAAGAAGGCTGTAGTGAGGTGAGGGCAGGTCTCTTCTACTATGCTGCAGTGAAATTGCAGTAAGCCTCTGTTGCATTTGCACCAGAGCAAATAGCCTTCAGCTGAGACAGGGGAGATTCAGGCTAGGTATTAGAAAAAAATTGTCACTGGTAGGTTGGTCAGGCATTAGAGTGGGCTGTCCAGGGAGGTGATGGAGTCACCATCCCTGAGGGTGTTTGGATCTGGCACTGGGTGATGAGATTACTGGTCCAGGGTTACAGTGGTAGCTGGGTTGAGGGTTAGACTGGATAATTTTAAAAATCTTTTCCAACATTGACAATTCTATGATTCTGTTATACTGTTTTCTTTCCTACCATCTGTCTCATGGTTATGAAATACACACAAATCTGCAAAATTCTGTTTTGGTTTAGCTTAGTACCAAACCCTCAGGAGCCTGCAATGACATAAAAACCCCACCACAACGGTAGTGCTGTATCTTCCAGTGCTGGTGCAGCCATCATGTTTCTGTGCTCTCCTTGCACAGAAAGTACAGTCATTCATTCTATTGCAGCACCTGTCTACATTACTTACACCTTTTTTCTAGCATGGAAACAACTCTTATGGGTCTATGCTTACAGGTACACAGGTGTCAAGGCCCTGTTTAGCAGTGCTCTCTGACACCCTGCTTTTGGTGCTCAGCAGGGCTCAGCCACCACCACCACCCCACTACACAGCAGTTTTTCATCTCTTGGTGATTCCTAAATACCTGCCTTAATATCGTGGTACAAACATTTTCCGTGTGCTTCTTCCTTCAGAAACATCTTACAGTTTTCCAACTCTCTGGTTAGGACACCCAGGAAAAGCTGGACAATTAGGCATGAAGCATAAGTGAAAGCACTTTCATGGTCACAAAGGAGTATAGTGATTTTATATCAGTACAGGCCTGGCTAAGCTCTCCTTAAAGAAATCAGACAACTTGTAAACAGATCAAATGTTTAGGTAAAAAATTCATAACAGTACCACGGGTTTAGATAGACAGGCAGACAGACAGCACATGAATGTAAGACTCTAGACAACACTCTTCTTTACTATTTCTTCTTTATCCCACGAGAGAAAAGGGTAAAATCCAAACAGCCTACTTATAACTTCTATTTACTGTACCTGAGTTTGCTGGTACTTGATAAGCCACTTAAGTGGTTTCCAACATAAATCAGAGGCAGAGGAAACAACTGCAATGAAATTAAGAGCACAACTCAGATTATTATGTTTAGAAATACTGTTGAGAAACTTTACTGGACAGAATTTGATACCTGTAATATACAGTGTACTTTTAGCAAGAAAGGGTTTTTTTAAGATGAAAATAATGTAATTGTGCTGCTAACTCATCTGCAGCTCCCATTTATGTGGCTGATCGTGACCACAGCTTCACTGATGTAATTAAAAGAGTTGCAACTACCACTAATGAGACTTAGATTCCACTTAGAGTAAATGTTATTCAGTTTTATTCTAGTTACTATTATCCTTGGATTAATACCCATTTTAACATTTAATTTTAGGTATAAAAGTAATACAATAACAGTAGACAAATAAGCAAGGGCAGAGGTGGATTAAAAATAAACAATTTGTATACTGTGCTTCTCTACATACTCCACATTTATTAATATAGCTGGAAATTGCAACATTTTAGATCTAACAAAAAAAATATTCTATGTGAAATACTAGAAAGGAAAGGTAAGTAGTTATGAGTAAATTAAACTTTGCTTCTAGAAGAGACTGACTTGCACAGAAACATATGGTCCATAACATAATACAGAGAAACAATAACAGACCTTCAAAGTCTTAAGAAAATATATGAGAAGCCATGGATCCCTACAGTAATTGGCTGCAATTCAAAGCCATTAATCTTCCTCTTACGGAAAAAGCTACAGCATCGCAGAATGGGTAAAGTTGGAATTTGAAGAAGATTTAAACCAATCACAATAATCACTGGGGACAAAGGCAGGGTGTACATTTGGTCCCATTCACTATCAGTCAAGAGGGTTTGAATGGCAGAAGACATAACAGAACCTCTATCCTAATGTGTAATAGTTGCTCTTGTTCCTACACAGGGACATTGTGTTTGTTGAAGGCTATGCATTCTTAAAACTTTGTCTGCTGGAAAAGCATACAGAGGAATGGGGTGTTTGGTCTATGTTAAAAATTCTGCATTTCTTTTGCAGCAAGAGAGAAGAAAGGTGAAGTGAAAGTTAACTGATAGTCAACTGAAGTTAACTTTTAAGTGAAAGTCACAGTAAAAGTAAACAGGACTATAAAGAAAGCAGGAGTACAAGTAACAATAAATATTCCTGTCAACATAAGTTTGCAAAAATCTTGTAATGCACTGTCTTATCTACAGATTTTTATTTAGAACATCTTGGTTCATATAATCTGTAGACTGAAAACAGAGTAGACATGATACTACCTTTCCTCTGGAATTTGTTCCATTGTAAAGACAAAATTACAACATCCAGCACAACAGCAGAGATTAGTGAATCATTTACTTAAAAAGAGTCAGGAACTTCAAAGCTTCATCACTAAAATAAGCATTTCACTACTTTAAAACTCTAGCTGAAACCACTGAAGACATAAACCAGTTCAGGAGTGAAAAGTAATGATTATCTTAGTGTCAAAGCAAAAGTTGACAAAAGGATAAGGAGTTGACCTAAGGGTTCCTTAAAAAGATGAGAAATCAACAATGAGCAATCCAGCTGATTCACTGTGACTAGTAAAATCCAGCACTATAAGCAATATGCAAGTCCTGGGTGCTAAAATACTGGCTGCTCCCAGCTTATCCAGCAAAGTCTTCCAAACAACAAATATTATTAGGATAAAGAAAATGGGTGCTGTATTTTTTTACAACAGTTTGAACTTTGTACTTAAGTTAAAGTGAAGACAACCAGCAGAAAGGAAGCACAGTGGGTCTGGAGGGGAGAGAGGGAAGAAATTTGTCAAGGTCTCAATAAGTTGTTTATAAATGGAACTCAAAGCTACCCACTGGGAAACCTTTCTTACTCTGGAATAAAGAAGGATTATCCATTTTATGAATGATACCACAGATTTTCCTCCAAGAGCTGTACATGTAGAAATGCCAATTATTTCACAGGCATTAAGAATAAATGTCTCTGAGACATCTATTGTAAACCATATACTGATAGTAAGACAAGATTCTGCAGTAAAGATGCTGGCCTGAAAAGCTATAATGTCTGAGCCCTGAAGCAGAGCTGGGAACTCTCTGTGTGTCCTGAAGCAAACATGACTGATACCCTGCAACAAGACATAAACACACAGGCTAATGCACCAAAGAAACACTCCAGCAACATTCTATAGATTCAAAAATCTTCAAAGGTCATTGCTGTAGTCATTTCACATTCTAGTTGGCAAAATGAGGTAAGAGGAGACACTCTCACATTTGCTCTGTCCTGTCCCTCTAGACCAGACACATTTAAGGTCTGTATGATGCAGCTAGTCACTACCTACAGCATTTTCAGTGGCCATTATTTTAGCCCCTCCTATGGAACATAAATCTTATACCGGGAGCCAACCGTTGTTCCAGTTTCTCATCTATCACATTATTTTTTATTATTTTATTACATGCTCCATTCATATTTCTAAGCAGCCTTTCTCCCTTCATGCATGTTTAAAAGTCTTTCACAAACATATCTCCCACTGATCCCACAGAGACCTATATCCAGAAAACAACTTCAGGAACATGAAAGAATTCATCCAGCTGTATGAAGGTAAAGCACCCTTCCCATGTGCTACATACCAAAATGGCAGCAGATTTCTCTGCAAACAGAGTTTGTCTCTACAGGCAAAACCACTAGAATATTACAGAGAAATTAAAATTACCAAATCCAATTTTAAATGCAACAATGATACAAATAATCCCATTTGGAAAAGAAAAGCAAATGTTTTTCTTGCCTCCATAAGAAAGAATGGCTACTATATGAAAGCATGGTTACTATAAGAAGTAACTCTTTCCTGTTAATACCAGGACATATTTAATCCTTACCTTCACAGGTATACTTCTGTCAAAATCAGGGAAGTGAACAATCTTATTTAGTTTTGACACATACAAGATAAGTATTGTGGCTGCCATCTAAACAAAAAGAAAAAACAAGAAGTCATGTAAGACCAAAATTGTAATGTATGAATGAAAAAACTGCTTCAAAGAAAAAATCTTTATATGAATTTGACAAATGCTAGGTTTTAGGTATTTCTCTAAAAGAGCAGCACAGATTGTGATTAACAAATTGAAATAATTTTACTCTCGTCAGTTTTGACAGCTATTTATTTAAAAGTAAAATACACACATATGCTTCACTATCCTGAAGAAAATTAGTGACAGTCTGTGAAACAATGCATGCTGAGAAGGAGTTGAGAAAATAAAATAGGACACAATCCCAGATAAACCATGAAATTTTTACTCAGAGAGTTTTTGTTTAGTCTGCAGAATCACTCCCAAAGCTTTTTTTTTTTTTTGATAATGCAAGATGAAGGTTGGATATTGATCAGTCTGTTGACAGCATGAGGAAGAAATAGTAAAGATGCAGACAGAATTAAGAATATCTGAGCAATCATACGTCACAGGTGTTAATGTTGTCCCCAGGGAGTCAGAAAAAGGGTCAAATTTTCCTAACAAAAAAATACAGTAATTGACTATCTCCAGAATGAAGTGGAGTCATGTTCTGCAGACTAAATTATCCCATATCATATGTACTTTATAAAGTGTTCAGGGAAATCTCAGAATGATCAGTCAACAAATAAAAATAGAAATGAGATTAAGTCTTAGGTTCTGTAAAGAAAAAAACTGCATCATCACATGAATTACTGCCACATTTTCTAGTCTTTCACTGCAACATGATCTGTGGTTCCTTGAGCTGTATGGATGTGTAAAACTCTTTCACATCACAAAGCCTTTACAAGACATTTTACTCTCTCTAGCACCCAACAGCAGAGATGTCAGACTTGCGGTACCCTGTTTTCAATTCTTTCTCACTACACCCTGGTGTTCAACCTTGGCAAAAAGCAAATTGTCTATATAATGTATTTGCCTACATAACATCTGCTTCAAGGCTCAATCTTTATCGGTGATCCCTCTGCGGTGACACATTCCTCTTTATGGACCCAGTACGCAAGCATTTGGACTTTGGTTTTACTATGATGCCTCTTAACAACAAAAATAATAAAAAAACATTTCTGCTGCAATACTGCAACTTACCCACAGGCAAATAAGGCAATAAAGAATCAAAATTTTGCACTGGTCCGACTGGAATACTGCTGGGAAACGGGGAGAGATTTATGAGGAAATACATGGTTTGGCTACAAACAGGGACAATGTCTCTGTATACAGTCCCCAAATGCTCAAGGACCCTCATGGAATGCAGGCACTTGCTAGAACAAAGCTGGATAGTTTTGAAGGCCAGATCTCTTAATTACTGAACTTTACAAGGAGAAATAAATAGCATTCCAGTCTTTTACATGACTCTCCAGGCAATAAGTTTGACTCAAGCTCAAAGCTGACTGTTTTCAAGGAAAAAAATTACAGAACCTTAGAGTGCATCTAATCCAGAAAACAAGTAGTTTACTATAACTGTGATTTTGCCCTTTAAGATCTACCTTTATTATCATTAGTTTAACTTACAGAATAATTAATACTTTTATTATGCTCTACTTGTGAACATACCTGTCCAATTCCAAGAAACACTGGTGATGGAAAGCTGAAAAACATGAACAAATATTTAATACTGAGGAAAAAACAATTAAGAAAAATAAAAAAGTTAAATACCAAAGTCAACAATTAAACATTAGGATGACTGGCCTGTGTTTTGGAAGAGCTCAGGACTACACTTACTGTAGTAGTAGTATTTTATTTCTGCAGCCTAAATAATACAGCCCATGCACAGTTAATCAATTCTGAACTGCTAGTAGTTTGTAAGTGAAAGTGACACACTTAGAGAACTTTTAATGCTTCATTTCTTGAGTAGCCTCACATGTAATTCATGCATCCTGAGATGGGATAGTAACTTAAACCTCTTGCACTTGCTCTAACTTGGAAGCTTATCTCTGCCGTCCAAACATACTAGCAATATGTTTTTGTAAAAATCAAGTTCTTAGGCAAATGTTGTAGAAACATCTACTGTCTACTAAACCAGCTACATTCCTACCATAATCCTTCAGTTAGCTTTAGCTGAAAGCACAGATAGAATCATAGAATGGTTTATGTTGGAAGGGACCTAAAGATCATCTAGTTCCAAACCCCCTGCCATGTAAAGGAACACCTTCCGCTACTCCAGGTTGCTCAAAGCCTTATCCAGACTGGTCTTGAGCACCTCCAGGGATGGGAAGTCCACAGCCTGCCTGGACAACTTACTCTGGTGCCTTACCACTCTCACAGTAAAGAATTTCTTCCCAGTACCAATCTAGACTTGTTCCCTTTCAGTTTAAGGCCACTTCCCTTTGTCCTATCACTACATGGTCTTGTGAAAAGTCCTTCTCAAGTTCTTCTTTTTAGGTACTGGAAGACCACAAAAAGGTCTTCCTGGAATCTTTTGCAGGCTGAACAAAAAGCCTGTCTCTCTCAGCCTGTCTTCACAGGAGAGGTGCTGCAGTCCTGTGATCAGCTTAGTGGCCTCCTCTGGACTAGTTCCAACAGGTCCAGGTCTTCTTTGTTTTGGGGGGCTCAAGACCTGGATGCAGTGTTCTAGGTGGGGTCTCACCAGAGCAGAGGAGCAGAATCCCCTCCCTTGACCTGATGGCCACATCTCTTCTAATGCAACCCAGGTGGTTGGCTTTCTGATCTGCAAGAACACAGTGCTGGTTCATATTCAGCTTTTTGTCCACAAACACCCCCAGGTCTTTCTCGCCAGGCCTAGTCTCAACCCATTCTCCATTCACACTGTACTTATGCCTGGGATTGTCTCAATCCAGGCTCAGTCCAAGGCTCGTACTTGGCCTTGTTGAAGTTCATGACATTTGCAGAAACTGCTGTACTGCAACTTGGTGTGGTGAGAAATGTACATCTCAAATGAACACAGCTGAGATGGGAACAAAGCATTAGCAGAAGAAACAAACATGCTGAATCACAAGGAAAGACATAAGATAATTACAGTCCTAACAGAGTTAGGAGCAACCTGTAGCAAAAGAGATTCAGGGAAACAGAGGTATGAGGGGCAGGAAAGTCATAAGAAATAATAGCACTTACATTTATAATCACATGACACCTGAACTATCTTGTTTAATATTTACAGCCACTACATATAAAGATGGAGAGTCCACTCATCTGTATTATACAGATTTTTCCAGATATTTCTGGTTTGTAGAGGCCTAAGTATTTCCAACAATGCTGTAAAGTCTTTACACAAAACTTAGGCTTACCAATGGACATACTGTCCTTGATTCTCTCACACAGATGTGCTAGATGTATGCCAGGGACTTGAAGGGAGCTGCAGTTTGTAAGATAAAACCCAGTATAAACCAAAATCTCAACTTGCACCATGTATAATTTATGAGACATATTAAATACAGCTGCTATATGTTCAAATAGCACTGAATGTTAGAAAATTACAGCAAGTTTGGCCTTAAACTTTCTTTTAATTTTTTTTCTTTTTCTTATTTTGATTCAAGATGAGCTAAACCATTGCAAAACCAGAGCAAAGATTTTAAGTAAAACATTAATTGTGAGAAAAATGGCAGTCACGGGACAATCACAGCATCATAGAATATCCTGAGTCAGAAGGAGTCCACCCACAAGGATTATCGAAATCCAGCAAGTACAAATCTAGATCAGAAAAGGATGAATTGGAGATGAATGCTCAAGTTTCTCTATTTCCCATAGCTGCATGACTAAGAGTAAAAAGCAAAGTGTAAGAGGTCTGCAAGTTAATGCAGCTGCTTCACCCAATGGTGGAAGATGTTAATGATTCCATATGGGTATTAGCACCATCAAGTCAGAGACTGAATCTTCCAGTGTTTTTACAGTTAAGCCATTTTACGAGGTTCACTTTTCATTTCTGGCTACCTCAAAAAAGAAAGATGCTGGAAGGAAGATACTGTTCGGCAGGAACAGTTAGGGGATACGCTGTTTCTCTCTCTGAGGTGGTGTGATCCCCTGGGAATAGCGAAAGGCCCCCGCGAAAAGACGTCGGAACTGTGCCTGCCGTCGGGCGGTGCTGTAGAACTGGTACGTACTGGGCACAAGTGGGGTCTAAACTGGAGACAGCGGCCCGGCTTCTAGCACATTACCCACCAGCGGGCTGCCCGGGATTCGAGCTGCACGGATGCAGTGGGTCATGCCAGCGGGAAGGGGAGCAGGAGCGGGAAGGCTTCCCCGCCGAGCAGGGACAGCTTGGCACCGCCTGGCACCGCTGTGCCACCACTCGCGGGCGGGGGCACCGGGCCTGCCCCGCCGCCCGCTCTGCCGCCGGCGCTCACCTGTAGGCGCTGAGGAGCGCCTTGTTGACCAGCACGATGAGGAAGGAGCACGTTCCATAGAAGAGCGCCGAGAGTACCTTGGGCAGTGCCGGGGACGCGGCGGCGGCGTCCGCCTCCTCCCCCGCGGCCTGCCCGGCGCTCATGGCGGCGAGGAGCGGCGGTGAGCAGGGCCGCACCGCGAGAGGCACCAGGGCGGCCGTGGGGCCGCCGCTCCTCCTCCTGGCCGGCCCGTCCC
>VXAC01001193.1:441683-532151 GCA_013399225.1 Rhipidura dahli | reverse complement strand
GCTGCCGCCGCCAGGGCCGGAGCAACCCGGCAGCGCGGCCTGCGGCGCCCGGCGGAGGGGCCGGCACCGCGCGGAGAGCCCGGGCCGCCGCGTCAGCAGCAGCTCCCGAGCTCCTGCCCCGTCCCCGCCAGCATCCGGCACCACCCTGCCCTGGTGTTAAACCAGTCCGGCGGCAAAGCAAGCCCTCTGGGGCTCGCCCGCGGAAGGGAGACGTCCGCGCCCCGCGGGGGCAGACGGCAGGGACAGGGCTGCCTGCAGCCAGCCCTCAGCACCCCCGGCACCCGGCCTGGGCTCCGCGCGGAGGGACGGACTCTCACGAGTTACTCAAACTGTAAAAAACTAACTCTACGAAATTTGCCTCAGAGGGTTTAACTTGTGTCAAATTTCAAGGGACAGGGAAAATAAACACCTTCTACCTACTCTTCAACAAGTCGGCTTGTCAGAAACAAGGAAGAGGCTGAGTATTTAATAACTACCAAACAGCACACATTAAACCTGAAAATTAAATCAAGTTTTTATTCAAAGCATCTATTAGAATGACAGCACATCAACTCTTCTGCTTTTAACTCATGCCAAACTACAACTTAAATCTTTCAAAGCACTGAACAATTTCTTGTATGTAATCACTTAATAAAACAAAAGCAGTCTTCCACATCCCATCTGTGCTTTTTTTACTCGGTATTTTACCCAAAACTTGTCATGATCCAAAACTGCTTCAGCTGTCTGAATTTTGTCTATGGCAAAGTACAATCCAGTGTACTTTTCATACTTAAAAACCTGAGGAAATATTCTGGCTGACTGAAAAAAAAAATTTAAAAACTCAAACCAAACAGCAAAGACCCCAAAAACCTCACAATCAATCCTAATGAAGTAAGATGCCAGTCTGCAAGTGGTTGGTAATTACAGAGTCCCCTGCCCTGTGAAATACTACTCAGGAGCAATTCTGAGTTACGACTGAGAATTACAACAGATGGATGTTCAGGGCTCATTTTGAGATCAGACTACTCACATGAAACCAGATGAACAGTCAAAAGCAAGTAGTTTTTTTTTTTAGAAACCCAAAACCTACATACCTGAATGAATTACCAGTTTTACATAGGCTAAGAAGCCTAGTACGACTAGTGTTGCCTGTTTTTTTCAGAAGCTGAAGCAGAAGTTAAACCGTATCCCTGGTGCAAAATTATTTACATTCAATGAAAGACACTTTTTTTTAATTATTCAATTACATTTTAGTTAAGTGCATCAACACAAGATTTAAACAAACTGGGTTAATGAGATTTTCAACCACAACAGGTTATCAGAGAACATACTTCAACAGCTGCAGTTTCTGATGTAAAACCACTCTACTTTTCTGGAACAGCTGTATGCATCTGGTCAGCCTATATCAGGTGATAGATAAAATATTTTCTTCCTTTTCAGTTTGAGTGAGAGGGAAAGATGCTTCCCTTATCATCTGAATTTCCTGACTTTCAACGAGAGGAAGAAGTTAAAGCAAGCAGGTCAGTAAATACACATTATTAATATCCCCTTAAGCAGTAGCTTAACAACAACAATCAACAACAAAACCACACACAAAAAGTCCATTCTGAAAACAAAGTTTTGTTAGCATATTAGCAATCTCTGGCTGCCTTCAAAGCAAAATATGGAAAAATATCACCATGAGACAATGCTACTGAAAGTATACAACATTCACGAAATGACAAGATACCCTGTTAAACATTTTATATCAGCATCTGAGTACTAGGCAGCGTTCTGCAACTTCATTTATTTGGAAAATATATGAAATCACACTGTTAACACACTTGTAACTACCTTTGTAAGCCTATTTTCTAATTGTATAGTGAATACTTTTCTGCAGTGTTTAATTTGGAGCTGTGCTATGGTTAGTGAACAAAAAATTGGCATGTTATCCTGGAGTAAAGCAGTAAGGTGGCTTTATGCATGGTAAGTATGGAGGCTTCTATTTGCTAATCATTATATAAAAGCAATACTTTAAAACTTAGTGTTTGCTAATAGAAGACCTAGCACAGTTTACTACAAACTCATACCACCCTGTAAATAACCCCTTTATTAATAAAATCAAGTGCCAAATCACTACAGGGTCCAAAAACACCTGAAAAAGCATTACCAATTGTTCACCTTTTCCTAGACTTTGCAAGACTAATCATTTTCAGATAAAACAATGTGCAAAACTTCCCAACTACATGTTAGGAATAACAAGTGCTACCAAGAGATTCTGCTGAAATCAAATCAAATAACCATGAAGCAGCAAAGTCAAGCCTCATACCTTAAGCAGTCACAGTGAAGATATTCCCTGCACGAAGCATTTTCTTTCCCTGTACAAGTTGAGATAACTAACCTTTGCCCTTCGCCTTGGAGATGCTATGTAAAAATATAATGACATTAGAAAAACATGGTTTCATTGCTGTTTAACAATATCCCCAGACCCATCACTTTGCTTAAATAGTCAGATAAATACTTTTTTGTCAGCCTTCTTTGGCCACATGTACCATCCTGCTAATTGCAAACACTTTGTTTAGAAAGTGTTTCCTGTGAAATCTGCTTCAAATAAATGAGTTAACCTTGCAAAATCTAGCTTCCCATGACACATAAATTTGTCAACCCTGCCTTATGCAGTCCCATATTTACAAAATACTTAAAATTTTACATCTGTCTTCTACCTTACCAAAAGTGCAATTCTCTCACCCCATGTTATGGGGCAACAACATTCTTCATAAATTCTACAGAATAGCAGCCTATTATAAGCAAATAAGGTGCTTAGCTTATGCTTGGGATCTAACTGGTTAAGGAACACCAGAAAGAGACAGAGCAGAGACTGCTCCTCCTATCTACTGTCACAGGGGTGCCACAGCTAAGTTTGCCAGCTCAATGAGCGCCAGTGCGCCATGCATGCGTTCACGCTGCTCCTGGAGGCGGCGATGGCGGGCAGCTGAATGAGCGCTGTTTTTCTCTTCGTCATCCTCTTCGTCAGACTGAAGATACTCCATTGGGTCCTGCTGTTCCTGATCCGTTTTCTGGATTGCTTTGGTCTTCAAAGCAGGGGCACGTTGCTCTCTAGTCTCCCAGTATCTGCAACAACAAATGTGAGGGATACTTGTAAAACACTGACTTGAACACCAACAATTCAAAATGTGCAAAAACTTCCCAAGCACTAGCTTGCATCCAGCTGAGCACTGCACTTGGCTTTATCTTTCAGCCCTGATATAGTAGTATTTAAGCTATCAGAAACCTTCTTTATTCAGTATTTTAAGTGTGAAGTGCCCAAGTGAACATCTGTGACAGATTTCATGTCTCCATGGTGTTCTCAGCAGGCATTTCTCCCTAGGCATACACAGCCCCTCACACAAATGCAATTTCAGCAAAACTGTAGCACTAGCTAATAAAGTATTAGCAGGTGTTGATCAAGCAAAGAGGAGTATTTAAGCAGAGAGCAAACACAAAAGAAAACAAATCAGTAAGAAAAAGATTTCATGAGGAACTTTGTCTTGACCAGGAGTTCATAATTCTTCAAGGAGACACAAAGCTGTGCTGATGTGTCCTGGAAGAACATCTAGTTTTGGTTTCTTGGGGTTTTACTATCCTGAAGAGTAAATGCTGTGTCAGACCACCCTTTTAAGTGTTTTGAGAAGGGTGACACCATAAGGGAACTTACTTTGCTAGCCACTCAGCCACCGCTTTATTGTCAGCCGTCTGCTTCTTACTCAGCCTGTCCGTGAGCTCTTCCCTCTTCAGTCGAGCGTATGGATGTTTGGGACAATGACGGTTGGCGTGTGTGAATCTGCTTAAACAGCCTTAAAAAAACCACAAAGTGACCATGAAGAATGTGTTACAGAAAGCAGTCAACCAGAGAAAGTGTAACAACTGTGGGATGGAAGTGCCACTGTCTCCAACCTTCCCCATTCAAAAAGCTCTAGGCTTTGTTGACCGCTGAATGCTCTAGTTGCAAGGTTCCTAACAAGCCCCATCAATTTATACATTAGTATCCACTGACAGAGAATGTATGCAATCCTTAGATACATACTTGCAATATTAGGCAGATTCTGCATGGCTCTTCCCTGCCTTAAAAGTTCCACCAAAATGAGACTCCAAGCTTTTGCCATGGACATTCATTTCCAACATTAGTCTGACCCCAGAAAGCTTCAACTTGTTCTCTGATGACTCACCATTCTCTGAGCAGACAAAAGGTTTCTCTCCTGTGTGGAGTCGCTGGTGAGTTTTGAGCTGCCCACTCTGCACAAAGGCTTTCCCACAATCTGGGTAGTCACATAAATAAGGCCTTTCACCTTAAAAATAGTAACAGAAGAGATTTGTGAAAGATAATTAGAAGTGCCAGAGTATCCAATGGTGGTCCCTGGCTTGAAACATGCACAAACCAGCTCTCATTTTACCCACTCAGAAACTTACACCTACTTAAAAAGAACCGGTGTACTTTGAAAAGCATACTCTATGCTACTGGACAATATACTTATTTCCAAAGAGGAAAAAAAAAGAAACTGTATTTTTCCTGGTCATATTTTCTGATTTACGACTCTTAGATAGCACTACGTAAGCTTTGTCCCATGAACCCGTGTACCTGCAGAGCAAGAAATATATAAAGTAAGTGGACAAGTGATGTAATTCAGGTTGTAACCACATACATTTTATCCTTACCATAGCCTGAACTAGCATAAAATATCTGAGGTCGATATTTCTATGAGATCGTACAAATACCTCCTCAGGAGAAATATCTCATTTGAGGAAAGTTATAATGACGGAGGCTGCACGAGAAAGCTTATTCCAGATTTAAGTTTTCTTAGGACAGTCATCAAAGAAGATTTCTCCATGCAAACTGCAATAAGAAGAACAAAGATTGCAGGTGTCTCCTTGCTCAAGCAGACCTGACTGCACCCACTACACATAGGCATGCCATGCCATGAGCCTCAGGAAGGCAACAAAATGAGGGTGAATCTGGTCACTTATACAGAGGAATGACACCAGGATAAGCTCTACTCAGTTAAGTAGCTCTTAAAACTTCAACACATGGTACGACCAAGTAAAATAACATCTTTTGACCAAAAAACACAAGGAAATTGCTGTTTAATATCATTATCTAGATTAGTCATAGTGACTTGAGTCAGAAGGAGATGGTGAGAGCCAAGGCTTTTGTGGGATTTTGTTTGGATGGTTTTGGGGCAGTGCTGGTAGTTGGGCCTGAATTGTGAGCTACATTTGTTCATATTTCATGGCACATACAGAGTGCTGTTGGAAAAAAAAAATTGTTTTGCTCAGCTTAAAAAAACCCCAAACAGCATCTTCAGTTCAAGCTCAGCTGAGTATTGAGTGAGTTCATCATATATATATTTTAACTTAACTGCAATTTTCCTTCTCAATACAGTTCAGTAAATTAGGATGACTACCTCCACCCTAGATGAATTTTAGGTGATGGGAAAAAAACAACTGGGTGGTGATTTTAAGCATGGGACCTCTTTTCTCAATATTTAGGCACACTTCTTAGGATGTTACAGTTCTGAAGTTGCCAGCCACTTCAGTTACTGTAACCTCTTACAGCAAAACTTCAATTGTGATATGAAAAATACATCAGCAATGAGGAAACAACAAACAGGCAATCAGGATATAAAGTGCTTCCAAGCTCAAGTACAAAGCACCAAGCTCAAGACTAGTTCTCTCTTACAAAGTGAGTCTGTGGCATCAACAAATAAAATGTTTACACAATTTGCCTATACTATTATAGCCCAAATTGCTGCTACACTTCCCCATGACAAACATGGTTACAAAGACTTTGACTGAGTAACAAGCACTGGGAGCAAGGCATGATTAATCTAGCAGTTACAATAAAATCATAACAAGTCAAGTTCTTTGGAGATCCTTAATGTTTATGGGGGGGGGGGGGGTTAATTCCTTCACAGGTGCTTCCTAAGTGGCTCACCACAGCTATTCACACCTTCCTTTTACTTACCGGTGTGAGTTCGTTTATGGGCTTGCAGTGACTTCTCTCGTGGAAAAACCCTGTTGCAAATATTGCAGCGTATCCTGCTGGAAGAGTGCTCTCCTTCACTGATCAGGTCTCGGACAGTGTCTGCTCTTGGACGGCCACGTCTTATTCCATCCTGGATGTAAATAATGAGGGAACTAAACTCAGGCACTTCCTCCCCGCTGCAGTTTGGCCAACGGGCACAGCATCCCCTGGAGCACGACTAAGGATGGTGCTGTGACAGCATAGAGCCACACCAGACCATTCCTAACTCACTCCTAATGGCTGCACAGGAGGGGAGATGACAGGCACCACCATGTGCTCAGGAACACGGGGAGAAACTGACACAGATCACAGGATCACAGAATGGGTGAGGTTGGAAGGGACCACAGTGGGTCATCTGCTCCAAACTCCCTGCTCAAGCAGGGTCATCCCAGAGCACATTCCACATTATTGTGTCCAGACAGCTCTCGAGTATCTCCAGTGAGGGAGACTCCAAAACCTCTCCGGGCAACCTGTGCCAGTGCTCAGTTCACCAACACGGTAAAAAAATTCCTCCTCATATTGAGGTGGAACTTCCCGTGCATGAGTTTCCGACTATCGCTTTTTTCTATAGCTCGTCACAACCAAGCAGAGCCTGGCTCCATCTTCTTGGCACCCTAGCTAGGTATTTATATACATCAATAAGGTCCTCTCTCAGTCATCTTTTCTCGAAGCTGAGCAGGCCCAGCTCTCTCAGCCCTTCCTCATAAGATGAATGTTCCAGTCCCTCAACCATCTTTACTGTCCTACACTGGACCCACTCCAGGAGCTCCATGTCTCCTGCACCGAGGAGTCCAGAACGGGACAAAGCACTCCAGATGCGAGAAGAGAGAGAACGAGGGGGATTTTTGATGGCGAGGGTGCCTTTTTTAGTTTGTTTTTTTTTTTTTTTTTTTTTTAACTTTTAAAAGCGGGGAGGACGGGCAGCTGCTCCGTCCCCCGCCGTTCCCCGGAGCGCGCGCGCCGCTGCCGGAAATGACTTCACTTTAAATGCCCGGTCGGAAGCGCGGGAGGGGCGCGCGCCGCGGAGGCACCCTGCAAGCGCGCGCCCGCCCGCCCGTCTCCGCCCGCCGCGCGCTCACCTTCAGGTGCCGGTGCCGGCCGCCGCTCCCCGGGCTTCCCGTCTGCTCCTCGTCCCCGCCGGGGACTCTGCTCGCTCCCCCGCAGGCCGGCGGGAGGGCTGAGGGGCCGGCGGTGCTGTCGCCGCCGCCGGGGCTCAGGGTCACGTTGTGCGCGTTCTCGCCCCAGCGCCACGGGTAGACCATAAAGTCGCTGAAACCGGGGCTGGTGGGGACGGGCGGGACGGGCATCGGCTCCTCGCCCACGCTCCCCCCCGAGGAGGGCTTGATCGGGGTGGTTTTGATAACGGAGACCAGGACACGCTTCGGGGAGTCCTGGCAAAAAATCACCGGGGGGGGGCCCGGCGGGAGCCGCTCCGCCATCGCCGACCCCTCGCGGACAGCGGCGAAGGGAGTGCAGAGAGAGAGAAAGGAGGGCGCTCCGCGGCGGCACGGCCCCGCTGTCCGCGCCCGTGTCCCGGGATGGGCCGTGCAACTACACGGATGGCCCGCGGCCGTAGCCACCTGTCGCCGTCCCGGGCCCGCCTCAGCCGCTCATCACTGAAGACGGCGGCTCCCTATGGTCTCAGTGCCTTGCCCTCCGCACCCCTCCACCTCCGCGGCCACCCCGAGCGGATCCGCCAAGTCAGCGGCTGCCCCCGGCCATGGCAGCGGCCGGAGCGAAGCAGTCACAGAGTCCCCGCACCTTTCCGAAGCGAAGCCGGCCCCGCTGGCAGCTCCGGTCCCGGCGATGCCTGAGCAGGAGCCGCCGCCGCCGCCCCGGTAGCTCCGCGCTCGCCGCCCGGGCCGAGCCCCAGGTTTTCCCGCGTTACGTTTCGCGCCCGAGCGCAGCCAATCATCCGGCCCAGCGCGAGTATCACGGGGAGTCTGTTCCCGCCGGCCAACCGCTGGGCGGGAAACGCGGCGGCCGCGCCTCCAAGGGCGGGGCTCGGGGGGGAGAGGCCGTGCGGCTGCTGCCATCCTATTGGGCAGCCGCCGGGCTCACGGCCCCGCGAGACGCGCTGATTGGGCCGGCGCGGCGGGGGCGGGGAGAGGCAGGGTGGCGCGCCCGGGCAGGTTTGGCGCGCTGTGGCTGTGGGCGGGCTGCGCGGGCCAATCCCGTGGCAGAGCAGCGGAGCTTGCGCGCCCGGCGGGTTAAAGGGGCCGCCTGGCGGTGGGACAGGGGTCGTGGCTTCGCTTCCCTCCGGCGGGGGAAGCCCTTTATTTTTCCCGGCCGGGACCCTCCCCTCAGCGGCCGACAGAAATGGGAGCGAACTTGCCGGCTGGGAGGGTACCCCCGTGAGGTGCCGCCGCCTCTGCGGGGGTCGTAGGGCGGGCGGGAGCGGTCTGGATGGCACGGCCGTTATGGCGCTTGCGGGGCCGCCCGGGAGACGCCCCGTCCAACAGCGATACCCGTGGCAATAAGGCGCCCGAAGCTGTACGGCTACATGAGCCGGATCCGGCGGTGTGAGGCGTTGTCACGGGCCTCGACTCGGGAATTTTAGGAGATCCTTAAAGCAAGTGGTATTTTAAGAGGATGGTGTGAGACTCTATTGAGTGGTGCCCAGCGATAGGACGAGGAGCAATGGCCCTAAACTAAAACACAAGAAGTTTTACCTCAACATGAGGAAGAGCTCCTTTACATCGAGTGTGGTAGAGAACTAAAACACAAAAAGTTTCACCTCGACCTGAGGCTGCTCCAGCCTGAGAACATAACTTGTATTTCTTACATTAGTAGCTAAATTTTGAGGTCAGTACCAGGAGCACAGAGAAGCCATGGAGCTGTAAAAATGGTGAGGTTTTTTTTTCCCCAGATCTATTTTGTTTGCAGTTCGTGTGCTGCAGACTGCTGCCTTGTAAGAGTGTTAGCAAGCATCACTGCTGGCAGGAACAGAAAAGTGCTGGGAAGAAAAAGTGCTGGTTTGCAGCATACAACTATTTACTAATGCCCCTTTGGATAACAGGAAAAGCCTACCAGTTCTTCCAACACAGAGGCTGTAGTACTGGGCTGCAGTGTTCCTTATCCATCCTGACATCAGCAGCCCTTTCATTATGAATTATAGCTGAGTTTGTTTTGACTGCTGTAAACTAACTAAAAATCCTAAATTTTTTTGCTTAGGCAATTTCTTGTTCATTGCAATGCTATCCCAGCAATGCTATCTCAAAATCAGTGTTATGTCAAAGTACTACCGTTACTATGCCAGGTCAGGTCTTGCTTACCGGGCCAGAAAGAAAATGCTGCAGCTTGTAACATTTGTTTCCAAAATGAGCAAATAGGTTTCCCCATGCTTGGACCTGACTCCCTTAAAAACATTTGGCCCTAAAAGTAACCCATGGTAAACAGCGCTGGTAACACAATGATGTTGTAGAAGAGTAGTAATACAGTCTATTAAAAAAAAAAACAAACCCCAAAACAACAACCAAAAACAAAATGGAAAAAGTTACTCATGTTAAAATAATTGCATTCCAAAACCTCCAATCTTCGTAACTTTCCAAAGCTACATGCCTAATGCTTCAGATAGAACCTGTAGCTGCTAAAGAACTCCATTGATGGAGGGAATTAACATTATGAGCTGTTATAGAGAACTGTAGGTATTGGGAATGGTGCAGTGCATTAGGGGTGCCTGAATATCTCCATATTTAACCTATGCTGCCCCAATGTACACATTATATTTTGTGATGACATTTGAGGACCTGGCAGCAGATTAACTTCTTTACATGGATCTTGTCAAGTTTTCTAATGCCAACTGATAGAATTTTGTTAATAGAGGCAGCACAAGACAAGGAAGAAGTTAGTTGATGCCAGATCTGATATTTTAACTGTTGTGAACAATAGTCTTTCGTATTGTAATAACAATAAACAAAGATAAGTGAACTTTTCCTCCAGATCCTGCCCCTGGAATAGAAAATGTGCATATAGAATGTACCTGGCCTAAAGGGCTTAAAACACACTTTTCAGTACGCAGTCATAGGTATTGTGCTATATTATTATAATAATTTAATTAATGTGTAAAACCAGTTCTAAAGTAATCATCTGTAGTGTCTTAGCAATATTAAATGTTTGCTTTTCATAGTGTTTTGATGCTATGCTACTGACTTCATATGTGTTGTAGTTTGACCCTGGCTGGATTCCAGGCACCCACCAAAGCCTCTCTATCACTTCCTTCTGCAGCTGTGCAGGGGAGAGAAAATTTAACGGAGAGGTCATGAATTGAGATAAGGACTGGGACAGATCACTCACCAAATACTGTCATGGGCAAAATAGGCTGAATTAGAGATATTAATTGAATTTATTAATAATAAAAAAAAAAACAGAGCAGGATATTGAGAAGTAAAATAAAACCTTCAAGACCCCTTCCACTTCACCCCTTCCTCCTTCCAGCTCTACCTCCTACCCCAGCAGCACAGGGAGACAGAGAATGGGGGTTATGGTCACTTCAGCACCCGAGGCTTCTCCCATTGCTCAGGGAGAGGAGTTCTTCCCCTGCTGCACCGTGGGGTCCCTCCCACAGGGGACAGTTCTCCATGAACTGCTCTGATGTGAGTCCATCTCACAGGCAACAGCTCTCTGTGACCTGCTGCACTGTGAGTCCATCCCATGGGCAACAGTCCTCCCAAAACTGCTGCAGCGTGGGTCACTCTCCACGGACGGGGTGCAGTCCTTCACAGACAGGCTGCTCCAGCATGGAGTCTCCCTTGGGTTCACAGCCTCCTTTGTGCACCCACCTGCTCCAGCCTGGGGCTCCTCTGTGAGTGGGTGGATCTCTGCATCCCTGTGGACCTCCATGGGCTGCAGGGGCACAGCTGCTTTAACGTGGGCTGCAGGGGAATCTCAGCTCTTGTGCCTGGAGCACCTCCTCCCTTTCCTTCTTCACTGACCTTGGTGACTTGTGGGGTTATTCCTGCCACATGTTCTCACCCTCTTCTCCTCTGGTCACAACCTACCTCTGCGCAATTAATTTTCTTCTTTCATCTTAAATCTGTTATCCCTGAGGTGTTAGCACCATTTCTGATTAGCTCACCTTGCCCAGTGGCACATCTGTCTTTGGAGCCACCAGGGATTGGCTCTGCCAGACATGGAGGAGTCTTCCAGCAGCTTCTCACAGAAGCCACTAAGCCCTCCTACTGTCCAAAGCTTTCAAACCCAACTGAATGTGTTAAAGCATTAATGTTTTTGTGTAAAACATGGAAAAGTTCTTTTTGAGAGTTGAAGGACTGAGATAATGAAACACAATACAACCTACAGATCAAATCCTGCTTATTACAATAAAGAGAACCTTTTATCATACATGACATAAGACAGAAATTGTAAAAGAATAGGGAGCAAGGATTCAATAGTAAGCAGGAAAAATACCTGTGTTCTATCTGGCTAGTTAGACTCAAGACAGAAATGACAGTTATGGAGTTTGAGGATAATAAACTCTTCCAGAAGTAAAACCAACTAACCCTGAAACAGAACAGAAACACGACAAATAAAAATGAAAAGAGGTGTTCTTCTTCTTTAAATCATGCACTTTAGGTTATGACCTTTAGGTAGATAATAGCATGCAATCACACTGCATGTAACTTTATTGTTATTATATTATAATATGGACTTACATAAAACCTTAGCAGTGGTAGTAAAACCTTTTATCTAAGTCTTTAATTATTACATTTTTCAAGTTTCCAGATTTCCTGTCTGAGCATTTAGATTCCACTCTAGGAGTAATCTTCACACCCCATGACATTTTCACTGCTGGGACTGAGACCCCTTTGCAGAGGGTGGCTCCAGGCGGGTGCCCCATTTGAATCCCTACACACACCTCACTCACACTGTCAGACAAGCTTCCTTTATCATCCTGACTCCAATCACTCCTGGGATTGACATTCTCCATACCAGAGTTCATTGGTGGTTCATTGGAGGTGGGTTCATTGAAGTGTTTTAATTGTTATGCAGTGACACTGTAGCAGCACATGTTGCTCCTATGGAATCCCTGGGCTTTTACACCCTTACTGTCCATGCACCCATGCTTCATGCCCCTTGCACATGCCTCTTGGTTCAATGGTGATATTTGGGCTTGGGTCTCCTCCTTGTTCATTGGGTCCTGCAGAGTCTCTAGGTGACTGGCTACCCCCACCCCTACCAGCCAGCTCCACAGGTCCCTGTGCCCTTTGTCAGCAGGTCAGTGCCTGTTCATGGCTCTTTTGGTGGGGCTCCAGACATTTGCTGCCAGCCAGGGCAAATGTCCAGCTCACACACAAAGCTCCCAGCATTAAGTGTATTCCTCTATAAGCATGTCCATCTTTGGTGATGCAGCTCTCTGGCTTGAGAATTCATGCAGTCAGTTTTGCTGACTGGATTGCATTAGTGGAAAATTTAGATCCTCTTAGTTACCCTCTCTACCTGTTCTGGTGCCCTGCCCCAGAATGGGACCTTGAGCCATGTGATGTGTTCAGGATGTTTCTCCCTCAAGCAGGAGAAATGTAGGCATTAGAAAATGAAATGTGCAGGGATGACAAAGTGTCTGTAAGAAAGGTCAAGGTCAGGATGACCCTTGCTGGTGATTAAGTACTTAGCTGTAAAGGTCAGAGAGCCTCTGTTTGCAATTCTGTCTCTTGTAATTAGGCACTTTTGCCCCTTGGAAAAAAAAGAAAAAAGAAAAAATAAAAGAAAAATTAGTAAGGGCTCCTTTGGCAAAGATGCCATATTCCATATCTACACCTGCTAGGTCAGCTTGTGTAGTGTTGTTCTGTGCATGTGAAAAATCCAGTTGTGGAGAGAACATGGATGGAGTAGACACTTTGGCAGGCAGCCCTCATCTTGACTTAACATGAATCACCTTTTGTCTGAAAGGTTAGACACCTATGCCTAGTACTGCAACCATGATGTTCAGGCTTTGCTTGCAAATACGTAACCATGCTGAAGCCATCACTCTTACTCTTTTGGTGTAAAATTCCAGGCAGAATGTTTGGTTTTGCTTCAACAGTAAAATTCAGGTTTTCTTTGTCTGTCTCTGTTGTTTGTGTAAGTATGTAACTTGACAATCACACACTGATTGCACACAGTGAAAAGGTGTGAAAGGAATGCAAGGGAGGTGTTTTTACAAACAGTGGGCTTGCTGGTAGATAAAAGCCAGATACTGATAGGTGAAAGAAGCAACGGGAAGAACCGTAAATTCCAGAGGATTTCCATAAATTGACACCGACTGTTACTCACCCAAGGCCATGCTAAATTCCTGGACTTAGAGAAAAATAACAGAGATACAAAGAAAAAGGAGGGGGGTGGGAAGGGGGGTATACACATTAGAAGGGGGTCTGTATTAGGTGATTCAGGAAGTCTGTACCTCTCAAGTACATCTGCCAATGGGGAAAGAGAGAAGGAAATGCGGCTAGGAAATCGGGATAAAAAGGAGGCTGAATCCTCCAGCAATCCGAGAGACCCCATAGGAAATTGCCCCATGATCTCTCCCTTTATTCATGAATAAAGCTAGGGGACTCCTCTGTCTCCTTTTTGTACATAAACCTCTGGTGTTATGGATTAATTTTTCTGACAGCTGCAAGAAAATGTAGAGAATGCAAATTACTTTCATCTGTCATGCAAGACTTTTAATCAGTTTGGGGGTTAGAATCTCTTACAGAAATTTTGTTTTGATTGACAGCTCAGAGTATCAGAAAACAGAATTTTTCTAAAGCTTTGCATTAATTTTATAAAATGGAATTGTACAGATGAAGATAAGATATATTTACAGTAAACACTGGTTCTGGCTGTCATTGTGGAATCTCTCTGAGCAGTTAGACTTTTTTTTTTCTCTTTTGAGACCTCGTGAAAAAAAAGCCAAATCCCACAGAACACCAAATCTCTAATCTTACTACTGAAATATTTCTGAATTCCTCCTATTCATCCCTCTCTAGCAATACTATGACCTTCAAAGTGCCTATTAAAGCTGCAAGGACAGTACAGTCAATGATGGCACCCTTTTGTCTGTCATCTTTCATATACAGAATAACTTTGATTTAAACTTGTAGAATATTTGAATAAAAATATTTCAAAAATTTCTAAAAACCTTTCTGAATACAATGTGTACTGAGGAGATCTAGTGTAGATGCCACAGCTGGTACCAAAAAGCTCCAAAGAAGTGTGCAAAGATTTGGTGAGTTTTTTGATATGCTGCAGTAATGTGATGGTGTTAATGTCTTTCTCCAGATTAGAACAGGACAAAATATCTTTCCAATTCCTTCTTTGCACTGAAAACACATGCAGTTTCATCCTTCTACAAAATAAACCAACTGTTCAGAGGCAAGTACAGTTATCTAAGTGAACATTTCTTACACAGTATTTTATTACTCTATCATATTAATGAAAATTTCTTCATGAATTTTTGCTTATTATAGGTAGCTACATTTTACAATGTAAGAACTGTGCGGAATAATATTTTTCCTCTGTTGAGTTAAAATCTTCTGCTTTTTATTTGAAGCATTTCAGAGCCTGAGAGATTTGACTCAGTTACTAGGATTTTGTAAAGCTTTTCGTGAGCAGATAATTGCCTGAACTTACTGTCATTAATTCCATTGATGCAAAACAGTTTGTGATCTCTTGGATGAAATTGAAGCTTGAAAGGGCACTAAGTCCAATTAAATTAGTGTTATTCTGCAGTAAGCATGCCCTGCGAAAGTGGGTCTACATGAAAGCCAGGAGAGATGTAATGATTATCTTCAGGGCTTGGAATAACCTGAAGAGGATTTTGTTTTATGGTGGTGTGCACAGACCTATCAGCAGCCCAAGATGAAGACAGAAGACTGTTATGGTGACAGGGCTGTCTTTAATCCTGCCTTTTGAAATGTAGCAAGAACTCTGAATTGGTTACAAGATCCTGTAATATGGATAAAATTAATTTTAAAAGAAGGTGGTATGTACAGTGAAGTTATTATGATAGAGTAAATGTTAATTTCCCAAGAACGACCAGGATAAAGACAGCCTCATCAAAGAAATCAAGACTGCAATCAGCATTCTTTGGGCAATTGTGGCTGAACGGCTAAGATTTTCTTGTTACTGTGGCTGATGAAAGAGGCATTGATATTTCGCCTGCCCAGGAGCCCGTCCTCTGCGGAAAAAAGCCTGGCTGAGTCTCCTGGCATGTCACTGTTGGTCGTATTTATTAAGACACTTTTATTTTGAGGCAGTGAAAGTACTCGCAGCTCGGTCCAGAGCTGAGAGCAGCCGGCAAGGCTCCTACATGGGCTCTGCACTGAAATCTTCCACCACGGGGACTTAGAGACGGCCGGGGATCTCCACCCGACGGGCGGCCGGAGCAGCTGCCCGTGTTAGGCGGCGCATCCTGCGCGCCTCCGAGCAGCGCTGCATGGCGGGCTGGCGCCAGTGCCACCGCGCAGGGCCCGCTCCGTGACCGACCCCGCTGCTCTTCCCAGCAGACGGGGGCGCTTCAGGCACTTTGAGGGAACTCCTACCGGACTACTTCATGCAAGCGTGCCGGCCACCTCCTGCAGAGCGACCCTTGGCTCCCAGCGTAGCGAGCGCCTCTGTCACTGGTGCCACTTGTTTGAGGATGTAAGTTGTACCATAAGGTCCCAAACACCAAAGGACCCCAAAGACCAAAAGACCGTTGTGTGATGGCACCACACTGGAAGCGCTTGCTGCTGAAGAGGGTCCCCAGCCAGGGGACGTGTGCCCGCCGAGCCGAGGGCCCGCTGCGCCAGAGCAGCGCCGGCTGAGGGCGCGGCCGCGGCTGCGGCACCGCCTGGGGGGCGGGGCACACACCACATGGATAATCGAGAGGCGCATCGCATTGGTCAGAGGGTGTGATTGACGGCGCCGGCGCTGCACGTTAATTGGCCGTAGCCTTGCACCCGGGGGCAGAGCCTGGCGCCGGGATTGGCTGTTCTGTTCCTCGCCGGTCGCGCGTGCCGGCGCTGGGCGGGTCCAGCCGCGCTTATAGGCGGCGGCGGTGCCGGCGGCGGCGGCGGCGGGTGCGTGGGGTTCCATTGGCTGGGGCGGCTCGGCGGGGGGCGGGGCTGCGGAAGGTGCCGCGCTCTGCTCCGCGAGCGCTGGGGCGGCGCGGGGCCGATCCTCTCCGCTGCGCTCTCGCACGCCGTGCGCGTTGTTTCGGCCCCGTGCGGCAGCCTCGGAGGGGGGCGACGGNTCCCCTGCGCCCGCGGCGCCGCCGCAGCCAGGTACCCGGGCAGCGCCCTGGCCGGGGCGGGCGGCACCGGCGGCCGGTTTGGGGAAGGAGGTGCCCAGCGGTGCGGTGCCCGGTGCGGGCCCTGCGGCGCTGCGTGGGTGGCCGCGGGCTCCGCGCTTCACCGGCCTCGGCAGCCACGGCGTGGCAGGGATCGCCGTGTCATAGCAGGGCTGAGAAAACCCGGTTCCTGCTGGGGTTGTGGTGCTGAACGCACCTGAAAGTCCCCTTAAGTGAAACCAGTGACACTTGGGCACGGTCCCGACGCAATGTTGCAGGGCACTCCCAGCCGAGGAGGCCTTTGGATATGTAAATGAAAACTTCAGCAATATCCCCAAGAGGCAAGTGCAAGAGCATTAACTCCTACGCTGCAGCATCTATAGCTTTCATGCAGGTTTAGCAGCCCTGTTGCTGCCTTTCATTGCTTGTCACCCTGGGCAGTATCTCAGTGTCTGGAGTTTCCAGGCGTGATTTCTCGGTATCGGTGAGTTTCACTGATACCGAGAAATCCGTCTTCTGGCCTTTCCGAACAACCCTGTCGTCAGGGTTGTAATGCCTCCAGGATTTGTGCTTATTTTGACTCGAGCTTGCATTGGTGCATCAGCCTTTGAATAAAATCTTATTTCCTGGGGTAGCTCTTCAGCACGGTGTTCAGGAATGGTCAGCTGCTAGGTTTTGACGCATAATACTGCTTTTTCTCGGGGAAATAGAGAGTCGCTTGGCTTTTGTAACAAAATGTCAGTCACAGGCCTCTTTGCAGCTGGAGGGTTTGCTGGGCTGTAGCTCCTTGGAGGGAGGATTCTTTGTGAGTCTGATTGTTACGACTTACCCGGTATTGAGCTTCGGGTTGCTAGATTCAGTACCTAAAGTGTCTGAGCGCTGACAGATTGTTTCCCAATATTGAGAATCTCTGCACAGAAGATTCTGGTTTCACCCTCTTGGGTTGTAAATTCCTGTTCTCCTGCAGGAAGCAGTGAAGCCTAACATGTAATCTGTTATTATGATATTTTCCTCTAGTAAAAGCTCCCGTTAAACTCACAGTAATTGTACTGTGTGTTTTAATGCCGTAGAAAAAGGCCTTTGAATTGGGGTTGTTACTTCATGAAGTTGTTGCCAATGCTACCAGTTCTATTGCTTAGGCTTACACTCTTCCTAACAGCAGTTAGTTGATGCAGTTGTAGCAGTTGGTGGAGCAGAGAACCTTTCAATACTAAATATGTGCTAGGTAATGAGCACCTTTGTAGAGGAAGATACCAACAAGTTGTCTCTGTCTTTTTGGGCAGTTATATGAAACTAGTCTTTTTGAGGTTTCTCTGCAGTTGTGACTTTGTCAGAGATCACTTCTCCTAAGACCAATACTCAGACTATAACAGCTTATTATATGTAAAGGCTGCTTTACTGTGGTTATCAACAGAAGTTGAAAGAGTCTGCTCAATGAACAGCAAAGTCTCAAGGTCTGATGAAAAAGTTCTTGAACAAGAACTGGTGGTTATCAGTAAACTGCCAGGAGCATGGTAATATGTGAAGACCATCGTTTACCTCCTGCTTGCCCATAGTTACCTTAATTCTGTGGCAATACAATACCCTGTGGAGTGTCTTTGACTATTCTCTGCAACCTTCGTGTTAAGAAATCTATTTTATCACACAGAGACAACGGGCATGTGTACCTTGTTTCAGTTTCCTGCTTATTTAAAATGGAGAAAAGACTGCTGCCTGTAGTACCCTTAGTGAAAGGGCATTAAGATCTCAAGGGCAGAGAACCCTCTGAGTTAGGGTAGTGATGGTGTAACTGGTGTAGCTGACAAATGTTAAGCAACTTGCATATTGAGAAAAGAATCCTGTGGTTTTTTGGAAGAAAGGGGGTCAGCTCTTTATTTGGGCCATGCAAAGTTGATTTGTTACATGGGGTTCAACCAGAAAACTTCTGGATTTTATGTAAGGTTCAGGGGGCTATCAGCTTAGCAACTGAGAATGGCCAGCCTCTGTAGAATGTCCTTGTACCCCTCAGTTTGGCATAAAGCTTCCAGTGACAGATGTATTACTAGAAGAGTGCACCTCTGTTTGGGGAAATAAATAATACTGATTAAAATTACTAAATTGTTCAACTAATGGCTAAAATTTCATTAAAAAGAAAAGAAAAACAACGCACCAAATGTAAGAATTTGTTTCTGAACTTTCTTAGAGATTTTTTTTCCCCCTGATTTTGTGCATAACTACACTTATTAGTCATTAAACACTATAGAATAGCATCTAAACCCATCTGAATAGCGGAATAAGATTCTGGTGGCATTATGGTTAAAATGATGAAATTCACTGTATTATATTAGTGTTCTTGGAATCATCACGGAACAGGGTTGAAAGGCCCATGTTGAAAGAGATCCCAAAGGATGGTCTGGTCCAACCTTTCCTAGGAAAGGCAGCCTTGAAGATCATCTACTACCTTATTCAGTTTCATTTTGAAAGCTTTCTATAATGGGGGCTTAACCCTGTGAAGGTTGTTTCAGTGAAAGGTAGCACCAGAAAGAAATCTTTGAAACAGCTGAAATCTCTTCTTGTGCAACTTGCCTGCACTGTAGCCTCTTAGCTTCATGAGGCTCCTTGTGAAGAGAGCCTTCATCATTGTAGCTTTTCAGCTGCCTCAGGTACTGTGATGTGGCTTTTGTGAAGCCTTGTCCAGGGAGAAGAGAGATGGCTCCTCCAGAATTTTCTCGTCAGGCAGTCTCACCAGCCTTTTCATAACCTTCACAGCCTTATTTTGGATGTTCTGCAGCCTGATAATCTTCATAACCCTCCTTTGGACTGCTCCAGACTGTTTTATCTAATTGCTAGGATGCTTGTTTGGGCTACAAAAAGTCTTGTTAAGTTTAATGATTTTTGTTTTATTCTAGTATCATTCCTTGAGCATATTATATCTGTAAAAAAGGGTCCTTAGAAAGACTCAAGGCACATCTAGTCTTCTATCTTGCAATATAAGTAGTTTTACAGTAGTCAGATTTTTTGTGGTATTACATTTTAATGTTTGAGTGGAAGGTTTAGTCCTAAAGTTCTCTAAGTTAGCTATTTTTTAAATACAGTTCATCACTGCATTTTTCAGAGCAGTTTTTGCTAAATTTCTGGAGGTATTTTCAATTTGAAGCAAACCTCCTGAGAGGGTTTTGCCAGATAATGCAATACTTTGACCTTTAGAATCCAAACTATTTATTATGAAATTACACAACTGTAAGGAGACAACATTTTAAGCTTTGTTTTTTATGGAGAAAATGGAGTCCTATTTCATTGCCTACAAAAACCTGTACTTTTGACCTAAAAGGTGTATATTTTCTCTTCTACTGACTGTTGTTTTGTGATTTTTAGACTGTATTAGCTGAGGATTTGGGTAAAGGCTGGTTGTAGGTATTGCAAATCTTGTAATTGTACCACTTGATGTTAACTCGGTTCATTCTTACCACAGTGACCAAACTGCATTTGCCAGCTCTTTATTCAAAAGGCCCAGTTGCAGAGCTTGCATTCTTTACCAGTCCAGGAAAATTAAATTTGTTGATCATGCAGTAATACTCTCTGTTCTTTTGAAATCTCTAAACCTTTGTTGCTAATACTTGTAAAAGGTTTTCTTCTTTCATGTGCATATGATGACTCTGGTAACATTTATATATAGTTCTTGAATACTGTATTTTTGATTTTTTAGCTGTGGTTTTAAGATGGCATGGAAAATTTCTATGGAATTTTATCTTAGACTGCCTGTAATTTTCTTATTTTTAAATTGTTTATCCCAATAGCATTCTTTCAACTACAGTGTCTTAAGGACTGTCTATAGGGAAGCTGTAGTAGGCAATCATGTAATTCAGCAAGTACTGGCACACATGAAAACAAAATGCCACAGGACAGAGTCTAACTTGGTGTGTCTCTTTGGTGTGTTGCTTGCAATAGCTGAAGTTTTGGGTTTCTTTTAATATTCTGGGATACTCTGTAAATCTTCTGCAAATTGTGTAATTAGCCATGCTTTAATTCACGAGATTGTTTGAAGTTTGGTATTAGAATCACATGGACACACACATTTAGAGGGGAGACAGTAAGATTGTTTTCAGAGTCATAATTCTGCTACACTCTGAAATTTAGCAAAATAAGTTCCTGAGTGTGTGAATTGCTTTTTACTATTTCCAGTGATGAGGTTTTGCTGTAGAGGAAGATTAGTTGCCTGTGTATAAGTTGTTAAAGAAGTTTATTCACCCTTGGCATCCCTCAGCTGAGTCTCAGACATCCAGTTTCTGGGGAAAAAGCCATTAATAATTGTGTGGTATTGCAATAGGGACAGCTCAAGCTAGGTGCCTGACCAGAGGGACCCAGAACAAAGAAATACCTGGGATTTTATATCCTTACTACCTATGCACCTATTCTTTGCACACTTCACACACCTTGCATGCACCTCTTACTCCAATGGTGATTTTTGCTTTGGGGTCTTCTTGTTCACTGTCACATTTTTTCTCTGTAGCTGTTTTTATCTGTATGGGTTGCAGCTTCTGATGATAGCCATGACTTCTCAGTCTTCTGGTTTGCACTGGTCTCAGAGCCTCCTTTCATTGTAGCTAAACAGTAGTGCAAGACTCATCCAGCATTTCAAGGTGAAGGTTTGCAGCTTGTGGCCTAAAGCTTCAGCACTTTGTCTGCTTGCGCTAAGCAAAACTACTTAGATGAAATAATCCAGTTAAAATAATTCAGCTAACTAAACTCAGTCAACAACAGTCCTCCCTTTGTTTTTTTTAAGCTTTCCCACTACTATGTCAGAAAGAACTCATGAAGTCTTTCAAAGCATTTAATTGCTATCTATAATGTTGCATACAGTGTTATTACAAGTAACAGGCATGATATCCTAAAGCTTTAACAGCAAAATAAGTACACAGTAGGATGGTATGGGACCATTTCCATATAGGTTCTATTCAGATTTTTGTGAATGTAGTAATACCATTGAGCGTGCTTTTTTTTCCCCAAAGATTTTTTTGCGTTATTTAACACACTGAGTCAACCACTGATCTCCAAGAGGCTGGTCCTGGATATAACTAGTCCTGTTGATGACAACCCTAGATGTTGGTGAGGGCTATTTCCCAATATTACATAATACCTCAAAGTATACTGCTTCCTAAACTTACATTATAAACCCATCTGACTACAAGTTTGAGTAATTTTATTTTACTTTTTTTTTTTTCTTTTTTCATTTTGTTGGAGCCTTTGGTATGAGCTGGAGAGTGTACTACAGGAATTTCCCTTGAAAGCTTTATGGCTACCAACAGAATTTGGATTTAAAATCCATCTGAAATACTATTTTCTGCTGAAGCAAGGAACTGTCATTCTTTCCATAGCATAACCATTGCATGACACACTCCAAAAGTGTATTTAGAATCAGTATAAATAGACACTTGCTGGTCACGTCACCACCAGGCTGCTCTTGCTAATTCAATTAATTTGGCCTCTTGGGCTGTCACCAAGGGTGTAGAGGTTCAGTTTCAAGAGCCTCAAAGTTTCTCACCAATTCATAGCCTCTGTGTCATTTTCCATTTATATAGTATGAAGATCCACTGGTGAACAGTATAAGATCTGAGGTCTCTAGTGGATGACTTTACAGATCTGCCCATAGCTGGCTGGAGTGAAACACCTTGTAACAATCATGATGTGGTTCACCATTGGAAGGAACAAATAGTAAAGTTGCTGAATTCAAAATGTCATCCTTTTAAAGTAATAGTAAATAAATTAATGACCTAAAATTCAGAACAATTTGTGTTTTGAGGGGACATTGTTTCTGTAGCATGTTGTTTAAGAATCAGTTTCACTTGTGTTACACACAGTTATGTGACCTAGAACCAATATTCCTTTTACAGCTTGGAATATCCCTTCTTTCTCCAGACTCCAATTCCACGTCCTCTGCCTTCATAACTTCTTGCAATGGTTTACTTAACTGCCCCAGCCCTGGTCATTGGGGGTTGTCAGTATCCTACTGTGCTCAAAAAAAATCGTCACAATTGTTTTCTTTGTTGCTTTGTTTGGTCAAGGTATTTCTACCATAGCTTTGGACCTATTTTGAGTCTACTTTGTCCTTTTGAAGTATACTGGGAAGAAGGATAGTCTTTCAAAGCTGGTGGAGGGGTCTCTCCCTTTGGTGTTCTTTTTTGTGTGGGTTTTTTTTTTTTTTGTTGTTTTTGTTTTGGTTGGCTTTTTATTATGTGTGTGTTTTTGTGGGGTTTTTTTGTAGGTTTTTTTTTTAGCTTTTTGGGATTTTTTTGTGGGGGTTTTTTTTTGTTTTTGTTGGGTTTTTGTTTATTTCTTTGTTTTTTGGTTGTTGTTTGGTTTTGTGGTTTTTTTTTTTGTAGTTGGTTTGTTTTGTTTATGGATTAAGCCCAAGCTATCAGTTCTGCATCAATGCTGATTTTACTCCACAGCTTTTTAGCTATGGTTTTCAGCATTTCTGGTATTTTTAGCTCCTTTTGTAAGCTTTTGGTGATCACACTCCTTCCCATAATGATTAGGTCGATCCATTCAGAGAACAGATGTAATTCCCTATCATGGGTCTGTAAGAGGTCTCTTTGTATGCTGGGGAGTCTTCTGTCAATGTGAACCTTCCACAAACACTCTTATTCCCATTTGCTCTTTGCAGGCAGTTACCTCCCTCAGCTTTTGGATTGTATGCCAGCTGCCACCCTCACATCCTAATGCTCCTTACATTGGGGAGTGGGAAAAACAGCAAGGTTTCTACTTTAACGTATTCTCTCTGATAGCAGTTGCAAGCTAGGCTCCTTGTGGTGTTTGTCTAAAGCCAAGGCTTTTTACAAAAAAAAAAAAAATTAAAAAAGGTGAGAGTCAGGGCCAGTGACTTTATAGAGAGGTTAAACTAGGTGACTAGGAAAGAGTGGTCTTCACTTTTCAGAATTATGTTTGTAAGGCCTCCAGTAGATGTAGCCCAGTTCTTTAAGTTATTATGTCAGTGATATACAAGGTTGCTTATGTTTTGTCTTCATTTTGTTGCCTTGTTTTTTTGTCCGTGGAGAGTAGGTGGCCCTTAGAGCTCTGTAAATTAAACTGAGTCCGTGTTAGGACATACACATAGCAGAGGATTGAAAGTGTATAGTTTATGCTATCACTGCTGCCAGGCTCCAGTTTCGTTTGCACCTACATAGATGCAGAGCTGAAAGTTGGGCTGGTTTTTGGACTGATTCACAAGCAGGTCACACAGACCCTGCCCTGGGGGTGGCTTGTCCTGCTAGAGAGATACAGATGCTGCATGCTGCTTTAATCCACTATTTCATGTTTGTCAAACCAGTTAAAGACATTTTTGTGGCACTCATTACTAGTATAAAATAGTTTTTCTAGTGTTTAAAATCCATCTGCAGTACTTGGAGCCACCTGTTAGAATCAAAGCGAAATAGGCCTGCACTGAAATTGGAATAGAACAGACTAGTTTGTCCAGTATGCTTAGTGCTGCTGACATGTAATAAATACACTGACATATATGGCAAGGAGACTTGTTTTTTAAGTACTTCTAAGAGGTACTGGGTAATAGAACCAGACACCATCTTTTTAAAATTACTTCTGCATCTTCTTTTTTGGCATTGTTTTGCTATTTCTAAGGAGCTCTTTGAATCTCCCAGTGAAACTGAAGTTAATACTAAGTATGTAGGGATGAGTGTCTCTGACTACTGCCTTCTTGCCAAAGGAATCTTTCTAGAATAACTGATGCTTCTGATAGAGAATGAGAGGATCAAAAATAAATAAAAACATAGTCTTCTGTTGCATTCAGTTGTGCATTCAGATCCAAACAAAATGACTAAAATAAGGTTGGAAATTAGTAGTAATTTTTTTCCACAGCAAGATTCCAGTGTTGGAATTAACACTTGCATAGTTGGTAGTGTAGATGAGATGTGTGTAGAGCAGATGCTTCCCAACAGTGTGTGCAGTTCTGTATCTTTTATAATTTTGCTTTGTGTTAGAGCCTCTTGATTTGGAAAGCTTACTCAGAAAGTGATTTCAAAAGTTGTCCTTTATCCAAAGATTACATCATAATTTGGGTAACGCAAATATGCTCACTGCTCTAAGGATCGAGTAACTCCAAACCTTGAGAAGAAAGAATTATTAGAATGCATTATGTCAAGTGGTTTGTAGTTTAAAGAAAAGCAAAGCTGGAGTTGCTTCTGCACCACAGATAAAACTATCTTCTCTGTACAAATATGACTGTCCTTACTGCATAACAAAAATCTTTATTTACCAGTTATTCACCAAGTGGATAGTTCCTTGAAGCTTTCTCTTTACAAATGGTGTTAGACTTCATCCTCACCACCTCAGCTTTGATCAGAAATCTTCCTATATGGGCATTTCTATGGGGCTATGAATTAATTTGCATTTTAATATTGTGACATAAAGTAGCCTCTTTTTTCTCTATGTGCTAGCAGCAGAGACACAGTAGCCAGGCCTGTCATTTGTCCACTAACCTGAATTCAGTAACCTGCTCAGCATTCCACAGGTACTTCTTGTGGAAACAGTGGCTCAGTTTTGTTTGAGACCAATCTTTCTGTTCCTTCTTGATTGACTTACATTATTGACTGAAAAAGGTGTTGGTTTAAATACAGAGGCCTAGCAGACAAAAAGGCTTTCTTGCTTCTGGAGAACTTTGTCCCAGATAGAGCACAGCATTTGGGAAAATGGGAAAGGAGGCACATAAAGAACCTTAACATTTTGCTAGATGTATACAGGTTGAGTGGAAAACCTCAGTTTATTGTATTATAATGCACAATTTCTTTCCATTCATTCTGCCTAACCCGATCCTCCTCAACCCCAAAAATGGTCGAGCAAAACTCTAAAAAAGCTTAAATATATTTTACCTTGGAGTATGTTTCTGTTCTAGAACTAGTGGTGTTGAAGTCTTTCTACTTACTGCTTGGGTCTCTGCCAGCTGAACTCGATGACCTTTAGTGTTGGTGAATGGTCCTTTCCTCCAGAGAACAGCAGTGTGAGGAGGTGACCCTGCTCTGCTTGTTTGCTGCTGAGGCCATGAGCTTAGAGGAGCTGGAGGCTTAGCCTTCTAAACTGAGCTCATCTGGCAGGAGGTGTGTTGTTTCACAGTCAGCACCTGTCTGTAAGGGGTTCTTCTCTTTCCCTCACCTTTGCTTCTGCTTCTCCACTTCATCCTGTACTACACTTTTAAGATCCTTGAAACCATGGGAGGAGCAGTATTTTTCTCCTTTTCTGTGACTTGTGAGCAAAATGAGATTTTTCTTCAGACTATCTTTTCTGGACCTACGTCAAAACCTGTAGCATTTTGCAGGTTCATCAGTACAGAAGGGAAAATAAGTACGTGTCTTTCAACAAACAAGCAGTGTCTGGCAACATTAGCTATAAAGACTTTTAATACTTTGGTGGATTTGGCATTGCAGATGGTAAATCTGAGCGCTGTAAGGTGTAATGAGCTCCCTTCAGTCAGTAGTTTGGTGACTGCAGGAGTGTTACCATTAGCTGTCATTAATCTGTGTGTGTTTGTGTAGGCCCGAAGCGAACACCCAGGCGGGGAGAACAGCATGGAGTTGGTAACAGAGGCATGGAGGTGAAACAAGACAAAACTGAATGGAGACCGTCTTTCAGGGAATACCGTCCCTACGGAGCACAAAGACAAGCGGAATTCACAGTGGAACGGTATGTATTGTGCAGGGAGAACTAAGGCCTCCCACAGAGGATCTGCACAAGGGTGAGAAGGGAAAGGGCTCACGTTGTTAAAACAGATGTCGTAGCCAGATGTGACTTGAAGGCATGGTTCCATTTGTTAGCATGCAGTTTTGTTGCATGTCCACTTCGTGCCTGTCAGAGCTGTAGTTTTGGCTTCCTTGGGGGTTGAACTGGAGCATTTTTGTTGAATGTTAGAAATATAAGACAAGACTGAAAAATGAAAAGATCTGAAAATGTACCCCCCTAGTCAGCAGCTTATTTATAATATTAGTTTCTGAGCTCACATACCAAGCTTTGCAGAACATGGGGGAAGTTCCAAGTTGAACTTCCAAGTTCACTTACAGTGAACGCATATTGATTGTGCTTTCTTCATAAGTACTAGAAAATTCCACCTAAACCTTTAATGCTTCATTGTGTGGCTGTTCTTACTTTACACCACAATAGTTGATATTTAACAAGTTGTCTGAAATTTTTTGCAGTTGCATATAAATCTGGGTTTAGATGGTGGAGCTATTGCATGATGAAGTTGCAAAGATTTGACAGTTTTATAATGTTTTCTTTAATTTCTGTAATGTTTTCAGTGTTAATAACACTGATAGCTGATCTTTCTGTTCCTGTTTAGTGTAATAATTCCCCCGGAATTCAGTTTGTCCATTTTTAACAACAAAACTAAAACAGCTGTAGTGTGTGCTGTATAAAGATGCACTCTAAGAATTGTGCAGTAGCTGTTATATACTGATGTGTCCCACAGCTCCACAAGTATAATACGATTTTTTTTCTTCTTGTTACCTGTTCTGTAAAACCAAAAATCTGACTAAAAATCTTCTTTTTTAGACCACTGGAAAGACTGGACTATGAAAGACCAGCAAGAGGTCGTGGTGGAGGAAGAGGTATAATGCGAGGTAGAGGAAGAGGTGGATTAAACAGAAGTTTTGATGGCTTTGACCAAAGAGGGAAACGGGAACTTGAAAGACAAAGTGGGAATGATAAAATGTAAGTGTTCTGTGTGCTGTTTCTCACTTGGTATACAATTAAATAATAGTTAGCGCTGCAGTACTGTATTTTAGGTATTCTGTTTCCTTTTGCTATATCCTGGTTGGCTGGCAAAAAGTCAATCCTGATTTTAGTTTGAGGTCCTAAAACAAAAAAGGAAAAAAACATCTTAAACTCACAGAATTGTTTTCCTCTTTAGAGGAGTGAAAGCAGATGACAAAAAGGGTGGAGGTGGAGCTCACAACTGCAGAACAGTTAAAGACGTTATGAGGTACATCATGTACTTGTGCCCATCATAGAGCATATTTTTCTGTGGTCTACCTTAGATCATCATATTCATCTGTTTCATGTCCATTTTGAGCTTTATAAGCATCACTTTCTATTATTGTCATAATCAATGTAATTTTACATTTTACGGTTTTTTTAACTTGGCTCCTTCTTGATGGTGTGATTAAATTGAAGCAAAGCATGATGATGTTTTTTCACTTAAGATTGCTAGAATGCTTTGACTAGAGCTGAGTTGTCTTTTAATGGAAATAAGTTATACTTTTCTCAATAGTCATGTAAGTGGGACTCTGGTATTTAATGGAATTGCTCCAAAATGCTGATTATAAGATTCAAACTCTGTTAATGGGCTTAAAGTCCAGTCTCTTTTTCTTGGGCTTTACTGATAATTTCTAAATTGCAAAACTGTAGTACAATTCAGTGTGGCTCTGAAGATAATATTTAGCTGACTGTACCACTGAAGTGCATTTTAAAGTGTTAGGAAAATCAGTAGCATAATGTGATTAATGGCCACTTCGAGTTAAAAAAAAAATCAGAAATTTTCCATTCAGTTTTGTTTATCTCTTAGTGGTACTGGCTTCTGTTCATATTTGTAAAACCTCACTGATTATGATGGCTTTTGTCCGTTCTTTACACCTAGCAGTGTGTTACTCTTTTCAGTAACTTTTATTCTCATATACCTCTAGAACTCTTTAATTGAAGGCTGATAAAAGGATGGAGAAAAGGCAGTGCTTTGAACTTATATCAAATATCTTTGCCCACATACACATAAATCGACATAAATAATTTTAAAATAAATTTTTATTTTAAAATAAAAATCTAAGTTTTAAAACTTAGTGGATTCAGAAAACCATGCTAAAAAAAGCTTGAAAAATACAGCCTTGATGTGTGAGAAGTTTTAAATCTTGATATTTCAAATTATTCTGAAAGGTTTTACTAACTTCTCGCCCTCCTTTACATGAGGAGTAGATTGGTTAGGTACTCTGGTTTTTCAAAGGATCAGCTAGGTTAACGTAGTTCTGAGCTGATAGTACAAAACTAGCTAGCAGAAAAGTATCTTCTGTAGGATATCAGGGAAGGCTTCATAAACTTGCAACGTATTTATTTGCCCTTATATATTTTCTGCCTAGTTAAGGTTTGGTGGTTTGTTTTTCAGTTCAATAATGTCACACCATACATCAATGTTTTCCTGTGATGTGGTAGAAGTGACATAAAGTTAAAGCTCTCTGAACGATTCTAAAAGCATGTCTGTGCCCTAATTGTGCTAATTATGTATTGAAGCTAAAAGGTGTGAATTTTAAATGTGTATGCCTGCTAGTGGAATGAAAGTATGTTACTGATGTCATTTGACAGTGAATTGAAGTCCATCCTACAGAAAATATAAACTTTAATTCTTTAAAAGAAGCAAAAAGGCAAACCCGAACATCAGTGTTATACGGTGATGATTAGTATTCATGATCAAACTATTTAATCTTCATACATGCTTTCCACTTGTTTTGTTTAAAGGAACTAGAAGTTGTATTTTCCTAATATTCCTCATTTTGTTAGTTGCTCGACTAGTCACTTAGTACATCTGTCTTCTTATGATCAAAGAGTTTTCTTTTTTTTGTCCTCCTTACCAAGAAATTCTGGAAAAAGAAGTGATGTATTGATTTGGTTTCTTTTCCAGTGACTAATGAAGACTCTGGTTTTGTTTTGTTTTTTTGTGTTTTGTTTTGTTTGCTTACCATTCTAGTGGGACAGAACAGACTGCACCTATGGAGGAGACTGTGGAAACTCCTGAACAGCCAGGGACATCTGAAGGAGAGCCTCTGAGCAAGTACAGTCAGACAAATATTTTCTTTCTAAATACAAAGGAAACCATTAACTCTTACTGATGTACTTGTATTGAGTGGCACACTTGAAGTGTGAAGTGTAAAATTTTGCTGGTGCACGTTTTTAAAAATAGAAAAGCTTGGTTTTGTATGTGTGAGTATGGAAAACATGTCCCTAATTCTGACTAAAGCTTGATTTATACAGTTGGAGATTGCATTTAATTGCACAGTGATGCTTAACTTCCTAAGATTTGGTGATAATTTAAGGAGGATATACTTTTTAACTTGTCTAATTTGTAAAAACTACCCTGCTTTTTGACATTCTCTGAGAAAAGGTATTCAAGGTGCCCATGCAATTGTACAAGCACATTTAAAATACACTGAGATACTAAGTCTGTATTCATCAATGACTAATATCATGCAGATATCATCTATTCATGAGAGGCCATGGCAGAACCTGGAAAAACTTTCTGGAAATGCAGTGAGCCCTAGAAGTAGAGAAATTGAGAGAGAAATCTGCCCCTCATCTTCTGGCTTTCATTCTAATCAGTGTCACAGCAAATAAATGAACACTGGCTTAAGAAAAATAACTGGATAGCCTTGTCCAAGTAAGGGACTTAAAGAATAATTAAATAGCATGTGGTCAATATTCCCTAATGAGTGAAAGGTGGTCAGCGCAGTATGTCAACATCTTCTGTTGCTGTGAAGCCTTTTTTGCATCATGATGTGGCTTCAGTTATTAGTTATATGGGTCCATTTCCTAACTATAAAGCTAACTAGACTACAAAATCTGTTTTATTTGTTCAGGTTGTTTAACCCTGTAAGAAGTTCAGTTGATATAGCTTTAATTCTTTTAATTTTAGAGTATCTTTTAAGATATATCTAAAGGTGTATACACATGGGGAAATCTGTCTTTGAATGACTTATAACTGAAAAAATTATTTTAGGCTAACTTAAATCAGATGGGCAGTGTAGATACACTGTCAAAAATGCACTGTATTATCTAAATATGAGAACAGTTATTCAGCTTTTTAAAAATTTTGTCAGTTGCTGGTACGTTTACTTGTTTCACACTTGTACTTGTTTCTACTTCATTTCAAATTCTTTGTCCATATGTCCCAGTATCAGTTCCTTGTAGAGCTTAAGGCATGTGAAGTATATACAGTGGAAAAGGCCTCTAGCAGAATCTGCCAGTTATCTTTAATTCTTTTGTCTTTTTTTAGGGATCACTAGGTATTCAGTCAGACTGGGAGCCTTTCGGGAGATTTTACTCCTGTTTGTGTTTTTTAAAAAAATATTAATTTAGAGATAGTCTGCTGAAATTAATGATTCAAAAAAGCAAGTACAAAATTCTGCACTGTGTACTCTTTCCAGTGCAATAAACACTGTTCTGAAGGCTTACAAATCTATATACAAAACATGACATGTTTCTCACTCTACTTACCTTGGTGCCCTATGTATTTTAAAATAAGAGACATTGTGTGAATAGTGCCTATGTCATTAGGAATGGTTGTATGGCATACACCTTAACAAGATGGAACTGTTGTTGTTTTAATGTTTAAAAGCAAAAGCTGGCAGGATGTGGTGTTCAGGCTTCAGGATGTATTTAAAGGTCTTACTGCTTAGGTTGCTCCTGCTGTCCAGATAACACAAATTAGGCTACCTTGTCCTTTTGCTACAGCCTCAGTATTGTAAAGGGTTGTGTGTTTGCTTGGACTGCTGCTAGGGTCTTTCTCATTTTGACACTAAAATGCAGTGACATTTATTTTTGACTGCTTTATTGCAGTTGTGTGCTTGCATTGAGAAAGCAGTTGAAGACGTGGGTTTGTTACTTATTCTTGTGTTTCCATTTAAAATGATAAATAAAAAAATGTAATCTTGGAAGTTGATAGCAGGAATAACCTGTCTGCATGAAGATGATGTATAGCTTTCTGACGTGGTACTGGCTAATTTCTATGCAACTCTGGAAAAGAGGTTCTGTGGGCTTCTGTACTTACAGGGTCATGTCTTTAGGACTCCAAAGGTTTTGCCATTACTGAGCTTCTGTTTGCAGAGTATTGCAGGATAAGAGTTTCTTTAATACTTGTATAAAATAAATCAAGCTGTTTTTTCCCATATCCTCAAATTTTCTTGAGTGTATCAACAATGTTTATCTCTAGTTATATCATTCCAAACTGCATGCTAATAGTAGGGGGTTGTTTTGCTGGAAAAGCAAACACTGGATAAAATACACAGGTTGTGTAGAAGTAGAAACTTTCCTCACAGCTGCTTTCTGTTGAACTTTTTTTTTAACTTTTCTTCACAGTCCAAACAATGCGTTATGCTGACTAATTCAAATTAGTAGATTTTTTGTTTGGGCTAATCAATTCCTGTTCTCAAAGGTATTTGCAGATCTTGTATTTAATCTGTGGGATTTTCTTACATTTTTTTCTCACATAATAGTCTTCCTTTTTGGTGGAGCTATATGTCATTTTGGTGGGAAGCTTTAAATAAGAAGCTTTAACAATTTATCATCAAGATTTTTTAGTTATTTATCAAACTTATTTGTTGTGTTGTTGTTTGTTTTTTTTTGTTGTTGTTGTTTAATGGTTACATAAAGCTGTTCATAGATCAGGCCAGAGCTTTATTAATATTTGATTCAGGTTTTTTTCTTCCATACTAAGTTTGTATAATTGTTGTTTGGTCTTACCTTGTTTGAATTTTTCTATAGTTGGTAGTAATGCTCTTGTGAATAATGTTTAGTGGGAAAGCTTCATGTCATTGACTTCTTGATAAAAGCTGGCTAAGCATTTGCTTTGTGCAGCTGAATAACACAAAAACTGATCTGAGAGAGATCTGCTGTCATTATTTCTGATGATATGGAAATAGCTGAATAGCTGAGCTAAATGGCATTCCTTTCCATTTGCCTTTCTTCTGGTAAAAAGAAAATGTATTTTGTTTACTATATGCACAGTAATTAAGGCATAGTTAAAGGGTTATGGTCATCCACTGAAAACACTGAAGCAGTAGGAACCACTACTGAGGGCTCTCATTTAGTGATTTGGTAGGAGTTTTGTTGTGAATTCAGTTTGTTCATGTCCAGAGGTTGTGCTTAGTTGTCTGGCAGTGTTTTATAATCGTGATTTCTGGTGTGCCAAGGAGCTTATTAACTTGATTAATGAAAATGCACACCAAGCAGTTACTAAAAATATGTAAGGTTAGAAGGTAGAAAGTACTGCACAGAATGCACGTCCATGCTGGCTTGGTGCCCAAAATAACTTGCTGCAATTGAGTTTCTGTCCAAAATGTGATATGCAGGTTTCTGTTGCTGTACTTCACTCATGGGTGTTTCCCCTTGGGAGGCTTGAAACCCTAAAACGAATTTGTACTGCTAATAACCTAGCAGTTAAAACCATCATTTGCAGTAAAAATCAAAACTGTACTTTGCAGTTGAAAAAAATCAAATATTTGCAGTGTAAATCCACAAGTATTTCCTTTGGAACTGGCAGGTGGGTGTTCTTGATGTATGTGTACTTTTCAAAGCAATAGCTCTGTTTGCTTTTTGAGAGATCAAGTTGCTGTGTGGTCAAATGCCCTCATGTTATCTTGTGATCATAGCAATTTAGACCTGAAAAGGATATTTCTGACCCAGGGCATGATAAATGTTAATTGTTGCTTCTCCTACCTGTCTAGTTGATTTTAATGTACTCTTCTAATAGAGATTTCAACATCCCCTGATGGTCTTTATAATACTTAGAAAAAGAAAATAGAAACTGCTGTGTTAGGTTTTTTTTTTTCCTCCTGGATGTCTTGCCTTAATGTCATGGATATGCAAAAATTTTTCTTTTTTTAGCATTATGTATATTTCCTTTGCACATCTTTAAAGGCTTCACATGTATACCCTGTGTTTTAGACTTCTGCTTTGCAGTGCTATTGTGGACTTCTCACCTGCTCCCACACAGAAGACATTATTTATTCAAGATTTAGTTTCACCCTATGAGCAATAACATCTGTTCCAGGCAAAACTGTTGCTGTTGCTCTTTATTATACATAGTATGATGCTGAAGAAAGAATAGATACTTGACTACAATACTCCTGCACAGTCTGGGGAGCTGGGCTCCCTCTTTCAGAGCTCCTGCCTTGTTAGTGGTTCCTTCTGTGTTTGGGTGGCTGATTCTTTTGCTTGAGTGTACATATTTCTAGTTGTTTTTGGGACTTTCTGGTAATTTTTGTTTTGGTCACTTGTTCTCAAATCACTGGGTCACTTTAGCATCTTATACCACTGGTCAGCCATTCAGTATTCTTGAATACTTGCATTATTGCCCTTCTTTTGTGCAATCTTTGTGCCGCAGAAAACGCAGTAAATATTATTTTACACTGTTAGACTCCCACTCGCATTCTTGGTTTTCTGTTCCAAATTAAAATATTGATAGTTCTCAAGTACTTTTTGCAATCAGTTCTGTATCTTTCTACAGCTCTTGTGGAGGACTGAAACATCGTCTCGTAATGTCATGAAAACTTCATAAGAGAGGAGGAAAAAAGACTTCCTATAGTTTCTGTAGCCACTGAGGCAGTGGCTTAGGACAAAATTAATTAGAGACACTTTTATTAGTTATGTTTCTCTTTTTTAATTCCTCTGACTGTTTAGCACTAGTCTTGTTTTTCCAACACTTATTCCCAAAACTGAAGCTTCAGATAATTGATCAAAAATTATCTGGCTTCTCACTCTTGAGGAGAACAAATTGAAATGTTTTGGGTACCATGTGTTCTTAGTGCTCGTACAGACAGAAAAGTATCTGTCGGTGGTTTTCCAGAAGCAGCTGCTTCTTTCACCAGCATCCTTTTTATGTAACTGAGTAAACCATTTAATTTTTTCCTAACAGTCCTTCTAAGACAGTTTCAGATTGTTATGAGTGTGGAACTACAGACCACTAATCAGTCTTTTAACCTTGAATTTCTGGTTGATAAATCTGGAATTCTCAAAATAACGGGACGTAAAGGCATGTCAGAGAGCAGGTATATAGTACAGAACTTCTGTATTTGTTATTTTTCTGTGAAGTGAGTTTAGAATTGTGTTAATCCTGGAACCAAAATTAAGGGCTGCCTTAATGTTTAGTTCTGCTTCTCACAGTCATACTGGGTGTTCAGAAGAATATTGTCTAATTTTGACTGGCAAGAAATAGAAATGCTTTGCTGTAAGATCAGGCAAGTAGAGGGACCAGGCCTGTTTCCATATAGGCTAGTCCTATAATGTACAGAACAGTCCCAACAAATGTGTGTAATCCAATGGGTTGCTTGTATAACTTTAAAACAAAATACACACAGTCAGTGATGGTCATTTGACTCTGCATTTTCCATGATAAATATTTCCTACTTGCACCTAATGAACTGTATATTTACATTGGGGAAATTGTAATTATTTGGTAGAAGAGGACTGTGGAACTATGACTGAATGAGGAAAACCAAATCCATGGTTCTCCCAGCAGGCAGGTTCTAATGAAAGGGCTTTCCAGAAAAAGTCATTTTTAGGGAAATACTTAGCCCACTTCAACTGCTGTTGTAATGCATAGCAGTTTTCTGTGTGAGAGGAGAGAAATGGTTTCTCAAGTGTCTTGGAGTAATCAGTGTGAGTTTTCCTGTAGGTCGTGGTATTTGACTCGTTTATGCAGCAGACAGTTATGGTGATGGAGTAAGTTGCTCTCCCTGTATGTGATGCTGGTTAGTAGGAAATAGCTTTCTGTAGATATCACTGAATGTACACCTGCAGTGTTCTAGTAGCTGCTGGCCCTGGGCAGGACTGTTGTGATCAGCATCAGAAAAGCTGCAGAAGAGTACTCAAGCAGTGATGAGTGGAAAAGAAGGTTTTTTGTTATGTGTCTTGTCTTATCTTTGTGTATCTTACAGACATAAAACCTTCTGTCTTTACAGTTCAAAATAGGCAAGGCAGCTTCTGACATATTTCATATGTTTTTCTAGAACATACTGTTACTGCAGTTAGTGACAAATGAAAATTTGACTAGGATTAATCTGGTTTTGCCAAGTGATAAATACTGTCTGCTTGTCTGTTACTGCACCTGACAAAAAAATTCAAGGAAGCATCTTGTGAAATAAACAAAGAAAATGTTAATAATTACCTGGAAGATGCCATGGTGTGATCATCATATCTTTTGGATGACTACAAGCTACACTGGAACATGAATTCATCTCATATTGTTATTGTGCAGTACAAGGCAATGAAACCACACAATTGGGGTGTTTTAACACTGCTCTGTGTGCTTTTTTTTTTGTATGGCTGTATTTGCTCGGTAGATCTGCACATAAACTGTTCAACTGTATGGTTAAGAATATGCCAGATCGAAAAGTAGAATGATTTTGTCTAGAATATAAGTGCTTGAATCCAGGATGAGACTGGATGAGTACTAATACAAGAGGCTGCAGACAGCATTTGTTCATATGACTAATTTCGAACTGATGCCTTAAGAGGCCACCTAAAAACAGAGACCAGACAGGGGTAAGGGAATAAAGGTGGGTATTTATTTGAAAGGCCTTCAAGGTACACCCTGGGGAGCCAGAGGCTGCTGCCAAAATGGACCCCAAGATGGACCACAGGTCACGAGTTCTTTACACCTTTATAGGTTTGGTTCATTTGCATAGCCACAGTTAATTCTCCAATTAAAGCTTCAGTTAATGATGTAATTCCCCTCAGCTTGCCCCCCTTTCAGAGGCTTTTAGTTTACACTTTTTGGGCCTAGGATGGTCTAGGTGTCCCTGAAGAGCAGGCATAGAGAGGTTTTGTTATGTCTACTCAGCACGAGAGAGCAGAAATTAACAGGCTACAAGAAACCTCAGAGTTACACACTAAGCAGTACAGGATTTTGAAAAAATATAAAAGTTAAAACCTAAGGCATCAAAACAATACTCTTAAGTTACATTGATGTAAAACTGTCACACACAAAGTTACTGTGGGGAGTAAGTGAAATTAATGACAGTAATTTGGTGAAAAACATTCTTTGTGTTTTGTTTAGTATCCTTACTTTGGAGATTAATATTCTTGTTTGTCCCGGAATGTTGCAAGCTAATGTTTTTTACTTTAAAACTGTAAACTTCTAGAGTTGCTGAAGGAGAGCCAATGGAAGAAGTGGTTCAAGAAATGACATTAGATGAGTGGAAAAATCTCCAGCAACGGAATCGACCAAAGCCTGAATTCAACATCCGGAAGCCAGAATCCACTGTTCCTTCCAAAGCAGTTGTGATTCACAAGTCAAAATACAGTGACAATGTAAGCACTGCCTCAGGAATTCTGTGAACTCTCCTTTATGCTCAGGGTTAGGAAACTGTCTGTTTTTTTTCTACTAGTTTTAGTATAATCTGAATAGGCAAGGAAATAGTTTCTAAGCTTTATCACTGTAATGACACATACCCCAGAACTGTCTTTAAATTGTGTGTTCAACTTTGCACAGAAAATAGGGGTGATGATCTGAGGCAAATATGTAATATATCAAGTTGTTCTACCTTATGGCTCAGCTGCTGCCACTGTTACATGTCTCTGGTAATGCTGCTAGAAAATCTTGGTTTGTGAAACTGTTCAGCTTACTTGCCAGTATACGTTTGCCTGTGTATTATTGTGCACTTGGAAATACGAATTATTTTTTTAGGGTGTGGTTTCTTTGGGTCCTCCTTCTTAGAACTAGCCCTGGGGAGCTTGTGGTGCTGTAGTGTGCACTACCTCCCCACTTCCCCCAGATTTTATTCCATGATACTACTTAGATTGAAATTTCAGGGAGAACTACTAGCTCTGAGGAGAGAGGGGAAGCTTCTTTCAGACTCTAGCTCAGTTAGATTTCAGATTTTGGGGGTCACAGAAGTATGTGCCTATAGTCTGGCATGATGGGATTTTGATCCCTGAAGTCTACCTGCATTTATGAATACAAATCTTTTCTCTAGTTAATATAATATTATAATTATATATAATTATAATATTAACATAAAAGCTTGCTTAATCCCTTTAGAACATTCTGTCTGCATTCTTTTTAGTGAGATGTTTAAGGTCAGAGTTGCTGTTATCCCCTCTTTCTTTTCTGAGAGAGGCAGTGGTAGGGGTGGGGATAATACCTTCTACAAGCTCCAAAGAGAGAACACAGGTGTGTGAAAAGTACATACAAGTTTCTGTTCTTCTTGCCCATAAAGTTTCTCTTCTGGTAGTATCAAGAGATCTTGTTAAAATGAACACAGAACAGGAGGTACAGGAACTGTGTAACATAGGCAAATGAAATCCCTGAATCAGACACTGAGTAAGTGATCATTGTAAGGGATGAGTTAACATATACTTTATCATTACTGCAGTCTCCATTAAAGGTGTGCTGGGAAATAGTCTAACATCCACTAGCTATTAGGAACATACAGTTAAAATAGTGATCTCATAGCTGCAGGCATGTAGATGAATACATTGGTTAGGTAGCTTTGGTATGGCCTTTTAACCGTTATGTGGACTTAACTGCAGGAGTAAGTACTTAGGTCTGACTCTCTAGTTCCTTTGAAAACCTCCTAGATTATATTTCTGAAAAACCTCTTCTGTATTATGGAGTTGATATGGAAGCTTTTGTAGCCAGGAATCTCTGAGCCAACAAGGACCTATCCCAGGCATCTGAGAAGCTGCAGTTACCTCATCTTTGTTAAAATCCTGTGCAAGTTAAGGCTTGTGCTCCAGATGCTGCCTTGGTTCATCTGCTGCTTAGTCTATAAGTGTACATGTGCGTCTGGGAGGGGAGAAGCTCATACGTGGAAACTGTAGGCTTTAACCAGATCTTCTTTTTAGTTGCAAAAAGAAGACTTTGAAGATGATTCTCATGTTTTTCGAAAACCAGTGAATGATATAACTTCTCAGCTGGATATTCATTTTGGGAGTCTTCCTCGCCCTGGCCGTGGATCAAGAGGAGCACGAGGTGGTCGTGGTCGTGGCAGAAGACCTGAAGAGACAGGACCTCGACCAGAAGCAGTGGTAATGGATTTTATGGTTTTGTTGTTGTTAATTTTGGGGGTTTTCGAGGTTTTTTTTTTTTTTCTGTTACTGGTGGTGGTTGTGTGTGTGTCCTGCCCCTTTCTGTGTGGAATTTTGATTTCTGTAGTAACAGACTTGTTTCTAATTCTTGTCTCGTTGTATGTTGTCCTGCTTATTGAGTTCCTGGCCCATATTATGTTACTTGAAATTGAATACTGATTCAGGCTCACAACTCTTTAACACATTTCAGAAGGTCTGATTACTGATGGTAACTAGAGGAAGGGATGCAATGAGGATTTTCTTCTGCAGTGAATTTTGATATAAATTGGGAAGCAATTAAAATAACTAAAGGCTTGTATCTCTTTGAAAATTTCAGTGTGATACAGTAATACTTTGATTACTGACAGTGAGATCAGTAAATGTGTGAGAATGATTCATGAGTTCAATATAACCATTATAAAAAACTTCCACTTATCTTTGGGGGGGAAAAAAAAGCATTGGCACCCTGGAAAATGGCATCTTTATTCTTCATACGAACAGAAGCTTTACTGCGACTAAAAGGCTTTTAAGACCAGGAACTTTCAGAATAATATGGAAGTGTTGATGCATTTGTTTCATCTGGAAGAAAAAGTTTCTTTGTGGTAACAGATCAGAGAGATTAAAGCTTCAACCCAATATGTTCATTAGTTCTAGAATGTAAAAATACAGTAACGCTGCTTCTAAAAATATGCAGTATTTTGCTTAAGACTGCTTTATTTTTTTTCTTCATTCAGTGCTGCAGAACTTGTGACCTTCTGGTCCTCTCCAGGCAGCATTATAAATTGAAAAATATAATATAAATTATAAACTTAAAAAAAATTATAGTAGTCCTAAGTTCTGAGATAAATGTGTGTGATATTGATGGATACAATTTGAGTAGCAGTAGCATTTAGTAGTAGTAGCATTTGAGTATAAGAATGAACCCTTTTGAGTGTAAAATATGTATACATAGCTCTGAGATACTTTTGAAATGCATTCATTTTTGTAAAACTTCTATTCTTGCTTTATAGGTGCAGCTTGTTGCTCCAAATCCTGATGATCCTGAGGATTTTCCAGCTTTAGCTTGAAGAACCATCATGAATGGTGGTATCCCAAAGTCACTTTGTAACTATGAAGAGATCAGTTCTATGCTGGTGTGGATTAAGGAAGTCTGTTTCCTTCTGGAAAGTTGTTTGGGTGTTTGGTGTGGAATGATTGCAGCTGTTTGCTAATGGAGTTGGGTTCTGGAAATAGAGGTGGACTGGGATCCTGTCACAGGTTCCAATGTCTGCCTCCGTTTGTGAAACCTGTGGGAAGGCTTACACTGCTTCCCTTCTAGGCTTCAAGTGAAGTTAAAGGGAACAGTGTTTAAAAATGTATATATAGAGATTATATCAAGTTCTCCATGACACCATGGTGAAATGTAAACTGTATAACATGATCTACAATTGGGACTCAATTCACTGTACATTTGAAAGCTGTTTTTTTGGGTGAAGTGTATATTTCAGACAGTCACAAGTTGCAGTTCTTCAGGGTTTGGCAAATAAAGAAAAGTGCACATTGGTTTGGGTTTGAGGTATTATTTTAAGAAGTCAGAGTGGTAGGTGGAGACTTTTGCTATTTATATGTAGTCTGGGGTTAAAACGTAGGAGGGAAGAAAACCCAAACCCTAGACAGCAATCTGTACTCACCAAAAAAAGTGAACATCTCTCTAAATGGAAGAGATCTTTAAAATCAAGGCAGCACAGATGCTTTGAATTGACACCTAACCATAGTCCTACTTCAGTAACAAGACATAGTCTAATTACTTTAAAGATAAAGTAAAATAAAAATTTTGATCTAAAACCAGAACTAAATTAAGGAAGCTTTTAATTTTAGCAGGAGCAACTACAAACTAAAGTGTTTCATGCCTTACCAAGAAGTTTGTGATATTGGGGATAAGGTGCAATGTTCTTTCATTGCAGCTTTAACATACTTGAGCCAGATTTTCTAACTTATTTTCTGTCCAAGGGGACACTGAGAGCCATTCTGGGGGATCTGAGACAAACAAGAAAATGGTGCCAGAGGTGATGACAGAAATAATGAGAGGACAAGCACACGGAACATTTTGGAAGTAGCTGTCAGCCTCACAGGAATCTTCAAATGACTGCTCAACTTGAACACATTCTTTCAGTTTACTGGGAAAGCAGATGAATAGAAACCTTTCACTTTTTCCAGTTCTGTGCCTCACTTCTAAGCAGTCTCATTTGGGAGCAAACATTGGATGAATCTTAAAAGAAAAAAAGTTTTGCTTTGGAGTAAGCTCTAAGAGTACTCAGAATCTTAACAGACTTTTCTCACTGATAAGGCTTTGCTCAAATATGATGTAGTCATCCTAGAAAGACTCTTTTCTATGTGCTCCAAACATGGTCTACAGAGTAGTTCAGCCCAAAGGATTTTTTCTTACATTGTTAAATTACTTGTGTGACAATTTGCTGTAACATGAGATTTTTGTATTCCACAAGAAGTTCATCTTAGTGGCATAGAGATGCTCTGACTTGTAGTAGAAGTGCAAAAGCAAAGTGCTGGTGTTAGAGGAACCCATGATGCTGCTGTTTGAGTAACTGAACTGGATGAAATAATGCGTGACTTTCACTTTGTAGTCACCGGGTGTTACTGGACATCACTGCAGTTTAAGATTTACCTGCGGCTGCCCTTTTTACAGGTATTGTTTGTTTCTGCCAAAAATGGCAGTTTAATGAATGTGGAATAGAAGTGATTTTTGTCAGTGGGATTCTTGGAATATTTTGCTTGTTCTTCCCTTCCTGTTCCCATTTTACCATTGGACAGGGAAGAATGTGTCTGAATTTTTGTTTGTATTTTTACTTGCCAGAGTGAGTGTGTGCATACATGTGGAGAGCTTCTTTGCAGGACTTCCTTCTATTTCCTGTCATGTTTTGAATGTAGCTTTCTCTTCTACTAAGACCTCTTTTTGCTAAGAAAAGTTGTCATATACTTAAAAGTAACCCTCCCTTCTTCTACTAAAAATTTCAGTCTTTGCTATGCTGTGCTACTGGGATCAATCTGCTGTGACGTGTTTTGTTTAGTTCTGACTGTTCTCTGGGAAGGCTGAGAGAATTTTTTTCGTTTTTCAGTCTCCTTCCTGCTGTTGCAAAGTTACTGTTTCTTCCTCTAACTTCAATCATCTGCTTTTCAAAACAGAATGATAAATAGGTTCTTTGGGGAATGCTTTAAAACTCTTGTGAAAATATATCTGTATAATGTACTTTTGGTCAGCAGATTGTTAAACTCCTGGTTAAAAGGGAAGAAGGCTGGTTACAAGACTGTTTAATTAAAAACAGAACAAATCAACCAACCAAAACTAAAAAATACAACCCTCCCAACCCAAAACTTTGTGAGAATAAGATTTAATGTAGTTGATTACTGCTGAAACCAGAAGTTTCTTAGAGCATCTATGTATGACAATTTTATTTTTCAATGTCAGACTTGAATATGGCTTAAGAGTTTCTCTAGTTGATGGTATATCCAAGTATAGAAAAGAAATTATTAATTTTAAGTGATGACAGTGATGCAAATTCTTTGCCTAGCTGTGATAAGAGAACTGTAAATCTCAGTCATCTGTCATATTTAAGGTACCAAAATAGCTGTATCTGTTAAGCACATACTTACTGCTGTCACTCCTGGTGTAGCTTTACTCCTTCATGTAAAGCAGTTAGTAGCAGGTGTAAATATATAAACAAACACTAGTAGAACATGGCATGCATATTAAGAAGAGATTAAATTGTGTTGAAGATCTTAGTCATGTTACTCTTCAATGCACTTCTGCCAGCAACTCTTTGGATTAATGTAGTGAGTGGCCTAGGAAAAACTGCTGCATTTCAGGTTTAAGTTTTAAATTAATTCAAGTCACAGTAAGTTTGCAAAGAAAGGAATTCACCTCTTTCTCCCTGGCTGTCATTTATATATGAGTGTTGATATGATGTAATTCAGTTGAATCATATGCAGTGCTATAGTGTAGGACTGGCAAGAGTGATATGAAAGTGCCTTTAGAAGAAAGAGGAGAGGAATGTCTGTGCTTAAGATAAGAGTACCAAAGAATGAAAAAAAAGACTCAGAAGTAAAAAACCCTGAGTTGATAAATAGGGAAATTGGGCATTTGAACCCACAGGAAATGAACTTTCAGCTAGTTACACTTTTTTTGTATGAAAACAAGCGTTGGGGTATAAGCATGCTTTGGGCCCAAACCCCAAATCTGTACCTCTAGTACCATTATGCCATTAAGATTATTCTTAATCTTATATTACACAATTTGCACATCATTTTTTCTTTTTTTCCCAGAGTTATCACAGGCACATACACACACATTCATAAAAGAAAATGAATATATATGTATCCACACACACATATATATGCAGTGTTGAAAGCAATGCAATGCTGACTCATTATCAGTGGATCAATAACTGAATGTGAAACATGATTATCTTTGCATAAACAGTGCATTTCAATCACTGAATAATGGGCATGAAATTAGAGCTTTTTCTCTTTCAGTAGCATACGCTGAGCAAGTACTGAAGTTTCTGCTTGGAGCAGGGGAGCTTTCAGTCTTTGAAAGAAGTAACAACTGTTACACTTTGACTGTGTTATTTACAATGTATTTCAAGTTAATTTCTACCTTCAGCAGTTTTTTATTTCTGTGAAAATAAAACCTTTTTGAATATGTGATACAAGTGTTTCAGATAGCTGTGTCTTCAGCACAACCTTAGATACTGCATCACTTAATGACAGCATTATGGTGACAATGAGTTAGCCCTAAATAAATTGAATAAAGTTTCTGCTCTCCTTGTTTAGGTAACTAGTGTGACTATTCATGATATGTGTTCTTAGTGTCTCTATGATGTTTTACAGCTAGTTAGCAGGACTCAATAAGCTGTTGCCTGCTTTTAGTGATAGTAGGACCTCTGTTGAGATTTGTACAGTAGTTACTGTTTGAATGAAAGATACTGAATTTTGCATAATGAAATTGAATCAGCAGGATAGCTCTGCCAACACACAAAAATAACAGCAAGGTCCAAACTTTTTTCTTGTGCCAGAAGAGAATAATAAGCTGACATACTCTCATCCATATATACCCATCCAGAATTCTATACTTGTTAGTTGTTTGGTTATATTTCTATTGCTTATGGATTGAGGGCTTATTTTCTGTTTTTCTGAGCTCTAGCAAAGACTTTGAACCTTAGAAGCTAGAGTGGGAAAAGCAAAACCTAGTCACCTTTGCAATGAAGCTTCCACCAGAGTGAAAGAGCAGAGGCTGGAAAGGTCTGATCAGTGGGAAGAAGAGATAGAATGTGAACAAATAAACATTAAACAGTAGTTCACTTTAAAACAGATATGATGGTGGTGGGAAAGAGGTGGACAAAAAGCACCTAGAAGCACGACAGTAGGAGAAATGTCATATGGTGTGAGTACTGGCTAGACATTCCTACCTGTGAGCATGCCATTCTGGAAAGAATGGTGAAAGATCAATCCAGTAATAGCAAAATGTAACTCAGGAAGAAATACAAGGAGGGCTAGAGAAAAGCTGTATTTGAAGGAGGGAATAATAAGGAACTTGAGTAGAAAACCAAGGAATTGTTCTGCTGTCTCAAAAGAATGGCATCAAAGCACTGACAGAGGCAAAAGCAAGCTCACAAGGATAAGAAGTCATGTTTCCTAATTTACCCTCCTGCTACTGGCACAACTCTCACTTTGGATTTTCTCACACTAATAGCTGATGCCAAGGGTCTATTCCCATTGTGCTGTCAGGGTACATGGACTTTAGGGTTTGCCCCTTAATCCTGTCTGTGCTGTAACTGAGCTGCAGCAACTGGCCTGGTTAGAAGGTAGGTGGGAGCTGAAGGTACCAGTGACACAGAAGAGCTTTTCATCTGCTGCTATGCTGTTACGCTGCAGGGCCACCACATGCTGCGTTGAGGTAGCCACACCACCAGCAGCTGCTTGGCCTGTCTGGAGTATAGCAGCTGTGTGAACTATGACAGTTTGGTGGGGAGGACATGGACCAGGAATGGAGCTGTTTAAAGGACAGGCTTTCTAGGTGCCTTCTTCTACTCCCTTTGTGACAGTCCAGAACTTGACAAGTATCCCATGGATGGTGGGTTGTAGCAGTGCCAGCATCTGAGGGGCAAAGGGGGCTTTTACCTCCAGCACCCGAGGTTTGTCCCGGTTAGCTGATGTCTGTGCATAAGGCTGGATGAATATGCATCAGACTGAAGGTCTCAAGTTCCCCAGATTCCATGTTTCGGTTCCTCCCCTGCTGGCTCTGCACTGGCCAGGAGACTGTTCCCTAATCAGCCATTAGCCCAGCTCCCTGACCAAGGTCCTGAGGGACCTTGGTAAGAGAGAGCCAGGGTGCTTTGCCATTTCTCCCTCGTGGTCTGCACTTGGTTCTCCTCCTGTGAGAAATAAAGTTATTTATTTTAAAAGGCAAAGTGACCCATCTGTCTGTTAACCTTATAGCAGCTGCCACCACAGCTCCTGGAACAGAGCTTAAGAAATCCTGGGGTTGGAACAGCCCTCACTGAGTGAGGCTGGCCAGGACCTTGGGAAAGCTACTGAGGACCGGACAGGTGGCCCCCAGAGAAACCAACATGGTTGGGTGTCATGTTTTAATACTGGAGTTATTTACTTGAAGATGGTTCATGTCACATGGTGTTTCTGATTTAGAGTGATACAAAGTATACTGAAAACACAAAATATAAGTTATACTTAATATAGCAGTTGCAGTACACAGTTCAATCACAATACCAATGTGACTCCCTTTAGTGGTCCCTATGAAATATATCCTCACTGTCACTATGTTAGGTGAGCCCAGGTGTCAGGAAGGGGGGGTTGACATTTAAGCCCACTTCTGTCTTTGAAATTCTTATGGCAGTTGTCTGGCTCTTATATTCATTCTATGTATTAATTTTCAAACTTTGATAGCCATTTATCCAAAACACAGGCTACCCCGTGTTCCCTTTGAGTTGAGATGAAGTAATCTTTGCAACTGCTCTGGTCCATTGCTCCCTGAGCTTAAAAAGCACATCACCCTTGTGTGTGTCTTATTCCATATTTAGGACTTAGTGGTCAGTCACATCCATGTGAAACCAACACCAAAACAAGAAGTGAGAGTAAAAAACACCTCTTCCTCAACAAACCCTTGGTGAGGTAGTTTAAAGAACACAGTTTCTCTCTAAGAGCAGACTTGAATTTCATGTATAACAGCACAGCCTTTTTTCTATAGCATGTTTTTGTCTACTCCTACATAAGCAGTGTAGAAACTGCACTGCAAAAGAGGCTAAACAGACCCAAATTTAAGTTATTCAGAACTTCAGTGAACAGATTATTCTTGCAGCACATTAACTTCTCAATGGAATTGACTTGGGCCAGTGTTCAAGTTTTCTCTGTGGGCTTCTTTTAGTCCTCTGCCCTCCACTGCCCAGTGCCAGTACTCCTTGAACTCCTAATGATGTGATAGGACTTAACTGTGTTTTCCTGTGGGAATCACATGCATAAATTGGTGTTCTTTCAAGCAAAATCCACCATTTACTCTTCACCAGGCAACTTGCTTGTCAGGAAAAGGTGCTTAAACAACATGTAAATTTGGAAAGGATCACCTTACAACAGAATAACACCACTTTTCCAACTATAAAACCCTGTCTTTGAGGCAAGCAGAAGTTTACTTGCTTGTCAAACAGGCTCTGCTTGGTGTGTGCAAATTTTGCATTTTCTAATATAGGTAAGGGTAACAAAAAGTATTTGAGTTGGTCACTATTTTTTGCTGTTGGATATTTTTTTAAAGGGCTAAACTAAGCCACCATCTGTGCTTGTGCAAATATCAGTGTTCCTAAAAATTTAGTTCTTCTGAGAAGCCTTTACGGTCATGGTAAGTATCAAAGTATATACTATTTAATATAATGCCTGTTTCTAATAACTAATACTATTTAATCGTAGAGGAAGGAGAAATAATAACTAAACCCCCATTGTTCTGTCTTACTGTGCTTTTTTTACTGTGTAACCAAAATTCAGATAGAGTTACGGTTTTCCAAACTGAGTTCTCTGAAATGTAGAGCCAGAAATTCTCTATTTTTGAATTTAAAAGTATGTGTTTTAAGAATCTGTGCTTCAATTAAAAGTTTTCAGGCAGCTGAGTGTGTTGTGTTTTTTTCAGTGCACACGAGTCAGTCTGGTACAGATATGATCATACTGGAAATAAAACAGGAAAAAAAACCCCTTCTGATTACTTTTAATTTTTCATAATTCATGTTTACACTTCTCACTATTCAATATTTTGTATAAAATCAAATGCAATCTGCAGTATTTTCAAATGAGACACAAATACATATTGAACTAATTAATATTACAAGATAATATGAAGCTTTATCTTAAAAATACCTTCAGCAAAATAAACTTTCGTTCTGTCAATCCAAGTTAAAAAAATATGATTAGAAATATACAGTTTAAAAATAATCAGGATGAACAGTACTGATTAGTCAAGAAATTTAAGAACTTGATAGCCTATACATGAGTTTACATAAGACAGTCTGCAAATGATTAATATAAAAACTGCAGTGCAACAAACTGGTGAACAGCACATTTATGTGTTGTTTTTTTTTTCTACAGTCTCTTACCGTTTTAAATCAGCAGTGCGTCCTCTACTGTCATACTAGGGCAAAAAGGCAAGATCTGGGTTAACATCTGAGTTAAGTTTCTGATGCTGTAATGGAAAGTGGCATTTTCACCCAAGATATTACAGCTTTTGAATTACAGTATCTTTTGAATTAAGAGATTGAGGAAGAATCCATCTGTCATGTATTTGAAAGAGGAAGGGATTTCTAAGGAGAATCTCCTAACTGATGAGAGCAGAAATACCTTCATTCAGCTGCTCTGCTGTACAAAGGTTATGCAGCTGCCACAACACATTCCAATTTGGCACTTAATACTTCACAATTCAGAAAAAATTCAGAAACCAAGGACTTCCTCACCCATGCTCATTCTTCATTCTTGTACCTAAGACAACTTTGGTATGGTCTATTAAAAATGTTAGACAAAGTAATAAAAATTTGTAACAAACTAAGCAGTACCATTAAGCTGGGACACAATGAGGTACGAGTTAATTTTCAATATAAGGCTGTTTGGAAAGTTAAAATGTAAAGTCCCTTTGACACTTACATGTTTTTCACTAAGATACTGGCTGGTGGATGGGTATCCTGAAATACATTGATGCCAAACATGCAGTTTTGGTTTAGCTTGAGCTGCTATTGTTTGTGCACTTGTGTTATGCAAATGCATTTCTGATAAACCTAAAAGTGCTAATGATTCTGATGGTTATTTTAAAAGAGGCAAATTCTAATTTGGTTTTTGGAAGGGGTGAGAAAGACACCAATTATTTTTTAGTTAAAAAAGTTGCTAAAAGAAGCTCAGCTGAGGGCAAAGCCAAACACAGTAAATATTACTATATCTTTATTCTGATTCTCACTTAACTACTTACATCCCTTCTGCCTTCTAAGATGAGAATAGATGAGAATTTTGTTCAAAAATAAACAGAGGTTCATATTTGCACAACAGACTTACTATTGCGATTACCTGTACTTCAGCTTTTGCACAAATTGATTAATTAAAAAACCCAACCAACCAAAAACTCAACCCAACCACAAACCCCCACTAAAAAAACCCTAACCAAATAACCAAACCCAAAACCCACTAAACCAAAACACCCTCCCCCCCTCCAAAAACACCCACAAAACAAATAAACCAACCCCATTCAAACCCTAAGAAATTTTAATTGCCTTATCAGGATGAGATCAGACCCCTCTTTTGGATGCTTTGCATCTAGAAGAAAGGGGAGGACGAAAAGGGAAGTTTAAGGAGAAAACAAAAAAAGTATTTCCAGTCTGAGCCTTCAGCGATCCTTTATTCTGCATCAAAACTTTTCTTTTTAATTTGTATTCATATTTTCAGATTTTGACTAAGTGCATGGATACCTCTAAGATTACTTACACTTCACATCCTGTTTCCTCTCCAATTCGTGACAATCTTGCTAGAAAATGTTTTCAAATCACTGTGTGATATTCATACTGGCATTCAAAAATCACCAGCCTAACAGAAGGCTTAGTTTCCATTTAAAAGGACATAGATTGATACTAATCATTGAACATTTGCATTAATTGAAATAAAATTCTGTCTCTCACAGAGGTAATCTGCATCTTAAAAAACTTCAGTTATTCCATTACTAACATGTCAGATTTCTCCATTTCTTCTACTTTCTACTCTAAGAGTCGCTAAATCAACAGATAATTGATTCATATTTAAGGCTATATGGTAACAGTCCTCATCTGAGGGATATGCAGCTATAACCATCAGTTGGTGGACAAGGGTACACCAGTTCTGAAAATTCATAATGTGAAAACTAGTAGGAAAAAACACACAGTACTCCTGTAAGGGATGAAAATTTCAGTCTCAAGCAGATTCCTCTAAAAATTACACTGCTTTTTAACAGAGGTAAATAGTAGTTCCTAAAGTGTTAGATGTCCACATTTTTATCTGCCCCTGAGTTCCATTACCTCAGTTGTATGGCAACCTTATTTTCCCTTTTTTGTGAGCTACACTCATTAAGTGCCCCAAAGGTAAAAACCACGTTACCAAATGCACCAGTGAAATGTGGGGGGAATTCTTACCTTTCATATAGGGTAAATTGAAATTTCACCCAAAGGATGTGACAGGAAAGGAAACAATAATGTAATGACATTTCAATACGACAGCACTGCTTTAAATGGTAAACTGTTTTTCCTCCGCTTTAAAATCATACCAGATTTAAAGCAGTTACAACTAGTTCAAAGAACCATTGGTTGTGAACAACTAAAAAGCTGTCACTATTAAAAACAAGTTAATCATTCACAATTACTTTTTCCTAAATAAACCACACAATCTTTGACAATAAAGCACTCTTTGGTGGACAATAGTTACATTGTGTACTCAATACTGCAGCTTCATAAAAAACTTCATACAAAGTAAGAAAGAACAGCCAATCAACACAGGAGAGTACCAATACTATTAGAAAAAAAAGCTTTTGTGGTTGATTCTCAGACTCAAGTGAAGACTTAAGCCCAGTCTGAATGGACAACATAGATTTATATACTTAAAAGCTCCCACCATCTTTTCCTTTCTGGTGGTCAGCAGCTAAGTGATTGCCATCACAGTTTATACACATGCATCATACATACTAGCAAGCCCTCTTTATAATAGAGAGCTTAAATATTTACACCTGAGTCTGAATATACGTAGATTTTGTTGGTTTTCTTTGACAAAGTGGTAGCATGGTAGAAAAAGGTCTACCAAACATGTTGACAGTTCATTTTATTCTACAAGTAAGGAAGATTGTTCTATTTCATTTTTTGCTGAAAAATACAGCCAAAGTGATCTTCCTTGAATTGCATTAAGTCCCCTCTAGTCATATCCCCTTCACTCCAGAATATCCTCTTCAACACTGGTGGCTTATTCGAAATTCAACGTAATACTGTTCTTGTCTTTGTGATGGACTGGCTGTTGAAATAAAACACATTTGAGGAAAAAAGTTAAAGATCACTCAGTATGTATTTCAAGCAAATATTTCTGGCAAGGTAAAATGAGCAAATGATACTTCAAAGAACAAAACAAAAGGTAAAAGTCACTGCATTTAGTAACACAGCAATACTGATTGTCAAGAATGCACAGACTGGTCTGATCACAGACAACATGAAGAAAATTCTCTTCCATACGGAAATGCAAAGGAGGATTCAAAGTACCATAATTTCATTAAGTGCACTTGTGTAAAGCATTCCTTTTCTTTTTCTTTCTCTGAGGTATTAGACCATAGGAAAAGTAGGAAGAATAGTAAAGAAACAATATATTTTAAAGCTAGGATTAGTGTGCAAATTGAAAAGTTCGGAAATGGTGCAGGTAGTTTTCAGTAGTTTTCACCCAGCTAAGCAAAGGCATATGAGATTTTTAAAGTCTATTCCTCTTTGTTAGCTTTTGTGATATTCCTCTATACAGTTTTCATACTCCCCCATACTCCCTATACTCCCTATACTCCCTATTACAATTTATGTAATAAGTTGACCTGCATTCCCTTAAGCACCTTTACCCATCAAAATGCCTTTACCACTTAGGATTTCATTTCTAATCAACTACTTACCGTAAATTTAATTTTAATTCTGTTCTGTGTGGTAACATGGAAAAGACCATTTAACTTGTGCCTTATTATGACTCAGTTGGTTTGGATGTGAAGTATGCACCTTGTTAAAATACAGACATAAACTTCACAGTAACTGGCAAATTTACAAGGAAGACGTCTTAACTGGAGAAATAAGGACATCCACAGAGAAATACTGGGTTATGGGCTAGCAGTGTGATTTCCTGCAGTTCAAAACCAGTATTATTTCAATCACAAGATAGGTATTATGTCCATCAGTACTTTCTTTTGTAGAAGGCAGCAGATGTCTGGAGATGTTCCACAAAGGAAATGCAGTGAGTGTTTTAAATAGGATTGAAATTCCCTAAGTTCTCTTTGCAAAGCCAGAATAGTGTTTTAGCTGTAAACAGCTGTTTTGGCTGAAAAATCATTCTGGAGACAATCCATGGTAGTGTCTGAAGAATAAAGTGGCAAATGAATTCCCTAGCTCTGCATATTGTACTGCATTAGGATGGGTCACAAGTGTGATTCACATACAGAAAGAATTGACTAAAGTGACATAAAGCAGCAACAAATGAGATTGATGTAGAAATGGTGCAAGATGTTTCCACTGGAATGTATCAGACAAGAAAATGAAAGAATAAGGATACACAATGAAGTAACAAAGTCTTGACAAAGACAGATGTTGGTTAGGGCATGATGTCAATATTGTAGAGATAATTGTTGTCTACCCCGCAATCCACTTGATCTGGATTAGGTCAATGAATCTGAGCAGTATGAGGTAATGCAAAGTCCTGATACTTCAAGAAATTAAGATAAACTTAGATGAAATGAAATGAAAAGGCATGCTTAAAAAAAGACTGATACTTTTTCAAATGCTACAGGAAAAATAAAAGGACACCTACAAGACCAACAACGAGATACTGCATTCTAAATTCATTAAATTATGGTCATACCAAAACACCCTTCAGAGGGAGAGCACCCAATTAGCTCTCGCAGATTATAAAACAATTACGGACTCCATAACTGTGACAGAACAAGGAGAAATTTGACTTTTGGATGGAAATATAAAGTAACTGAACTTCTTAAACCCCCAAAGTTAGAAGAAACAGTACACGGAATGAAGTATTTGGGGTGGAAGTTTTAGAAAGTCCATTAAAATATGAAAGAAGTAATTTATGAAGTTTTAGATTGACTTGATCCTTGGCCTGCGGAGTCACACATCTGGCAACACACCTGAACAACTTCTAACAAAGTTAATGAAATCTTCTGTGAACTCTATTTTAGGGATGATGTTTTCTCCTAAGGAGAGGTATTCTCAGCTCACACAAAACAAAGGTCATCTTGGAGAAGTGCTTCCCAGGAACTGAAAATCTCTCTTTCAGATTACACACGTGCATGAAAGCAGCTACAAAATGCTGCAAGCAGGTTAAAACTGGAAGAGGCATGAAGAGTAGAAACAGCAGGCAGAATCCCATCAATTCTCTTTGAACCAAAACTGACATGGTGAAAATTAGGCAAAATGGAGAAAAAACCCAACCAACCAAAAGGAAAACCTGGACAAATACTACTGATTTTTAGTAAAATATCTATTTCTGGGAAAAGGTACTAATTTTTAACATGTTATTCAATAAATCAAAACGAAGCCATGACTAAAAAGTCTCTGAAAAGAATTTACTGCAGTCAACCGACTATTTCCATTGCCAGAGGGAATTTTTTGTGACTTTGTTACCTTCAAGGTAATAGAAAAGAAGAAGGAGAAAGAAGAGCTCTGTGAGGAAAAAGCTGCAAAAGAATTTAGAATTTTCAGTGATATTTATAAATCAAGCCACATAACATAAGTAGTTATGTGTCATCTTTTACTCTTCCCAATGAAAATCTCTTCAGTATCTCACAGATCCATTTGAAAGTTTTTCACTTAGAATTTAAGACAAATTCCAGTAAATTGCAACCGATGGAAGTTGTCTGGATATTGTTTTAAGTTATGCTGTCAGGCTCATCTTTTTTAATGACCTGGAGAGTTGCCACAGAGGTGCATGATCGCACGCACACACAAAGATACATAGCAGTAGTATGGCCACATGCTTCTGGGCCAAAAAGCACTTTCAGTCTTGCATAAATCCATTAGAATTTAAATTTCATTAATCTTTACCAAACAGGTTTAGTTCAGATTATCAGCCATACTCTCAGTAAAAAAAAAAATCTTATACCAGTACACACATTCATTTTATACATTTCACCTTTCCACAATCACTGCATTTCAGTTATTCATTGAATTCCTCCTAGTTTTGACTCCATGCACTGACTAGTATTTGACTTAATGCTGTGAGCAATTTCTCCGTCTCTTACTCCAGGCAGAGGGGTTTTCATGTTACCAAAATCCCTCATTTTCAGTAACTCTCACTCACATTAGGAATCACGATATAAAATTTTCAAACTTGAATAACAGAGCAACATAAAAAATAACCTAAGATGTAAGGCTCCAGATATTCTCAGTACATGACATAAACCATGTAATTGTTTCTCACTTGTCATTGCTAGGAGAAGTTGAACTATGGCAAAGCTCCTGCCAGCAGCAGATACAACAGCTCAAGGTATTTCCCTGTAGAACAGTTACAGGATCTGTAAAGAGGGTAACTCTCACCTTTTTAAACTGTTTTTTCTTGCAGCAGACCTGGTAGTTCTTTTAGTAATGTCTGTACTGTCAGAAATGCTAGGTTCAGAGGTTTTATTTTTCTGAACACTGGACTGCAGAAATACTCTGTAAAGAGTAGGAAAAAAGAAAGATTATGTAATTGGAAAGTTTCTACAAAACACTGAAAAGAGGGTATTACAGTTGCAATAGAGCTAACAAGTATCAGTTGGCTTTTCACAAATCCTTCTGAAAAGCAAACTCTTCTGCTGAAATACATCCTTCTCTTTCCTAACATTCCTGTTATAATTAGGGTAATGCAAGTTGTTTTTATTCAGAGCATAGCAGCTTGCTTTGCTAGTTGGTTTTGTTGGGTTTTTTTTGCTTTCAAAGAATGGGTCAAGTTAATAGGTTTGAATTTTCTGTTAGGTTTTTGGAAGACAAAAAGATCCAAAACTGCATTTTAAATTATGCTATAAATAATAAAAATTTAAAAATCTGACATATGCAACAAAAGCAAATATTATTTTCCAGACTGACACAGAATTACCCGTATTAATTCAGAATAAACTCCAAGTAATTAAATTTGTGAGTATCTAAGTCTAAATCTCCTTCAGTTAACCATGAGATATTCTCTTCAAATAGGAAATCTTTGTAAATATTAGCATTTTGCTCCTAGAGGGAATAACTGAGTTTGAAATACTCAAAACTCAGCTTTACATGCTGGTTGTAGTCAAATGCTTCTCTGAAAGAATCTAGAGCAATATATTAACTATTTCTTAAACAGGAAGATAAATCCTAGTGCTGTTTATGCTAAGAAACAAGGAATTCCGGATTGGGAAATGTAAACAACCATTTTTATCCACCAGACAACTGGTTCACAAGAAAATTATGTCTGCTCTCTTCCTAAATACTTGTAGTGAAATTATGATACTGTGCAGACAGAAAGTGACAACTGGTCAACAGAGCCCATGGATATCTATTTAGTGCTCCATTTCATACATCTATTCCCTAGTCATTCCATCTGTCCCAGCTATGAAAGTATGCGCCATTTTAGAGATTCTGGGCTAAGGGTAGCTTAGCTATTGCTGTTTCTTCTCCTGCTCTTGTAAGACTCTAATTTTCAGTGGCTTCACTGAGTCCAGTTGTGAGCAGATTACATTAGACTGGAAATCAAAACCTCCATTAAGTTGTGTAAGTTACAGTCTGGTCGGTAAATACTCTGAAGAAACCATTTTCACAGCATCCTAGGTATGAATACTGAATGTTAACTTCTGGAGCAAAACACATGGGGAGAAAATATACACTTATATACTCATGTAACATACTCAACCAAAACAAAAATGGAAAAAACCTCCAATGTTTTCATTTTTTATATGGGTTTGATTTCAGAATTAAACATTAATTTGAGATAACATAATTTCATCTAAAATATAATTTTTATGCAGTAAAACTGATCAGCAACCTTATTTTTACTAAACGCTTTTTGATTAGCAAACAAATGACTACATAACCACAAATTCCAAGTCTTTTAAACTTCTACTTAAATAAATCTCTCTTAACAGTTCAGCCTTGCAAAATATTGTCACTTGATTTGCAGATCTTCAAACAAAACAGCCAGTTCCTCTGAGGCATATTAACACAAGGTTTTAATGACAAGTACTACCAAAATGCAATGCAAATTCTACTGTAAACACAGGTCATTCAAAGTTGAAGGAATTGCTTATACAGGAGGCATAAAAAACCACCCCCAGATACCTTCAACCTCATATTATGCTTCTTTAGACAGAACAAATTCTTCTAATGAAAATGTTTTCCTTGCATGCCCAAGATGAAAACATTTTAAACCTGAAAGCTTATGTTTTAATATCTACTGTGATTGTAAAACAGTTTTAACAAGTTCCAATATTAAAATTCTTTTTTCAGTGCCACAGTTGTCATACAGCACGAACAAATTAGGTCTTCCAAACTTTCAACCAAGCACTAAAAATTACACCAGAAGTGACAGAAGACTTGCATTATATTCATTTTTTGCATTACTTCATTTGTGCTGATAGAAACTTCTAGGAATGAACAGAAAATTACAAAGTCAGCTTAACCTCATAACATTTAGTCACTGAAATATAAACATGAACAAATCATGGCACATACTGGTTTACTAATGCTCATGCAGCCAGAAATATGGAAAAATCATGTTTTCTCCTTAAACATAAACATAAATATAAATATATACATTTGGTGTCTCTCTGCATAAAATGCATTCAAATGTACATATAAAAGAAAGTGAAAGTTATTGGAATGTAATCTAATGTTTATAATCTTTTTCTCATAAACACCCTTTTTCTTCTAGATACTGTAAGTTCAGAAAAACTGGTCAATATACACGTCATAAACGCATATACTTATCTAACATGAACTGAAATATGAGCCAGCAGTGTGTCCTTGTGGCCATGAAGGCCAGTGGTATCCTGGGGTGCATTAGGAAGAGCATTGCCAGCAGGTCAAGGGAGGTGATCCTGCCCTTCTACTGAGCCCTGGTGAGGCACATCTGGAGTGCTGTGTCCAGTGCTGGGCTCCTCAGTGCAAGGGAGAGATGGGGCTCCTTGGGAGAGTCCAGTGGAAGGATATGATGATGATGATGAGGGGACTGGACATCTCTCCTATGAGGAAAGGCTGAGGGCACTGGGTCTGTTCAGCCTTCACAGGAGACAACAGAAGGGACCTCATCAATACCTGTGAGTATCTGAAGCGAGGGTGTCAAGAGCCGGGCTCTGCTTGGAGGTGCTGAGCAATAGAGCAAGAGGCATCAGGCATAAACTGAACAGGAAGTTCCACCTGAACATGAGGAACTTCTGAACTGAACACCTGAACTTCTTTACTGTGCACTGGAACAGATTGCCCAGAGAGGTTGTGGAGTCTCCCTCACTGGATCTATTCAAGAACCATCTGGACACAATCCTGTGCCATGTGCTCTAGGATGACTCTGCTTGAGCAAGGAGGTTTGAACAGATGATCCACTGTGATCCCTTTCAACACTATTCATTCTGTGAAGCACTATGAATTATCAAGACACCATTTTGCACAAACACTTAAATAATCATATTTTCAACATATCATAAGGGAGTCCTTACTTCCCAAAGAATTTAATCTTATCTGTTCAAAACAAAGAAAGAAAATAAAAGGAATTTTAAATGGAAATGTGACTTAAAATAAAAATAGCCAGCAGGAAACCAAAACAATAAAAATCCTTGTAAGTTTGCTGTATCTGCCAAAGGATGATAAGGAGGTGCCTTATGGGATCAGTTCAGAGCCAGCTGTAAGCAGGGTAGAACCTTTAACACTGTCTGCTCTTCAGTTGATATGCCATTTTTATATCTCAGATATATACAACTTCACTGGGCTACTCCACAGTAAAGAATAATTGAAATCCCCGTGAACAAAATATTTACTAAATTATCACACCGACACTTTTAAATCAGACTAGAATTCTAGACTTCCAAGGCTGATAGCACTTCAAGGAAAATACAGAAGGTTCCATTTATACCACTGTCTGACATGGTGTTGAAAATAAACACCCAGAGCTGTCTTTGAGCCTGACAACTGTCAGCCGAGGACCAGCAACAGTGCTATCACAGCTTTCATTAGAATGCCACTGCATATATGTTAAAGGTGAGAGAAGAAACTAATATATGGAGTTTTGATTTAGCCCAATTAGACTAACAGCCTTGCTTGACAGCAGGCTCAGCAGATCGGTTTTACAAAGGATGTGAGATAAGGCCATGGTTGAGGAAATCCTGCCAAAATGTCAGCATGAAAAAGACTTCCTAAACTATATTATAGAAGTGTAAAAACTCAGGACACCTACCTTACTGCTTTATAGCTATTCACATAAAATAGTATGTCATACAATGTCCAGAAACACCAGCAAACACATCTGATGTACACGAATGGGACACAAATGCACTCAGTGGGATATGATTAAAAGAAACCAAAACAAAAAAAAACAGGCTACAGGATGCTGAAATAGTCACACTGTTAAACATGTATTTACATTGTAAGAATTTTTCATCTCTGTTAACATCACTTGGTAGCTCTGATCCTAAATACTCATAACAAATAACAGACTAGTTTGTACACTGCTTCCTTATTCAAGCTAATACCTTGGTCTTTAAACAAATAAAAACCTGTTTAAATGGAACAGTGCTTGGTTCAATAGCAACATCTTTTCAATAACTCACAGCCTTTTCTCACGATTTAACTCAATGCAAGGGCGGAACAGAGGCACACCACCAGGACACAAAAGCCCAAACTCCACAACGCCAGACAAAATCCACAAAACTTGAAGTGCAAGCAATGTAACACATATTGGAGAGAAATCAATCCACCAACAAGCTTTTTAAAAATACACAATTACAGTATCCTAAGGAAGATACTGTAAGGAGGGATGAAGAGAAGTTACACAGGTCCAAGTCTTCTCTGTCTGCAAAAGCCATTTTAGTCTTGCCAACCAGTCTAGGCAACCTGTATTACAAGGTCTGCTAGTGCAATACTGCTTTCTCCTTCATCATTTCATGATTTTTAAGAAAACAGACCTGAGACCTCTACCACTCTTCCAAGTCATCAACAGGTAACAAGTGACTGATAACTAACTCTTCAGCATACAGGGCTCCAGCCAACACAACTGCTAGGCTAGCCCAGAGAAATCCATAATCTTTACTGGTAATTTGATCTCTTAAAACACAAGAGATATGAGCAGCAGAATGGAGAGAAAGTTAGGCACACTTTTAAGAAAAGCCTAAGTGTTTTCTCTCCCTATACTTAAACCAACATTGCATGATTGTTAATCTTGAAAATCAAGCAGTAGCACCAGTAATTGGAAATTCCCAGTAAATGGGAATAACCAAATTGCTTCCATCACATCTACCAACATCAGTTTCTTTTCCTCTACCAAGGAAAATGTGCTTTTAGTTTTTAGACAGAACATAGAAACAATAAGAGAAAGAAAGGATGATAGCTGACTGAAATTGATCTTACTGTACAACAAAACAAAGCACCGATTGTTTAATCTCTTCAACCTGTGTTTTAAGTTTAGCTTTTTACTAAGTGTTCAGAAGTCTGAGGTCTGACTTCTAGAGACCACTGAGAAAATACATAGTGCTACATTCAGTGTAAAACTTTGAAAACATGCCCCTCACGTTATTTATAATAACACCTCTCAAGTATGTTATTTGACAAAGTTAGGGGAGAAGAATTAAGCTGAACGGATCTTTATTTCTTTATCATTTTTTCCCCAAAAGAACAGATTAAGATGACCTCAGTGAAGGCTAACTGAATAACTAAGCTGTCCAAAGTCCCCCAGTTCTCATTCTATAGTTATTTAGTCACTTACGTCAGAGAAAGTATTTCATGCTTTTTAAGAAGTGCAGACAAAAAGTTGCAAGGCCAAAGGTATGGATGACAGAAAATCTCAACCTTCATGTCTGTCAGGAGAGAATGCCAATTTTACACCAGTACTCTGGTGTAAAAGACTTTCTGACCATTTCTTCTCCCTGAGAGTACCATGGTTTCAAGCATTCACCCCAAGTAACCATTCTACCTTGAGGGTGATGATGACAGAGGAACTCCAGGGAACCTCAGAAGGAAGCAAAAAGTTCATTTGGATTTCCTGGCAGATCTGCATGCTGTTGAAATTTTCGTTTGACCAAAAGATTTAAGTTGTCATTTGATGAAAAGACTGTGCCTTTTAAGTAGAAACAAGGCACAGAAATCACTGTAGCTACGCTGACGAAAGCGGAGTGAAGAAAGAGTGGAAACTGTACTCAAGGAATAGATAGGCTGTTAATGTTTTCTCAGATGTTGAATCCAAGTTGTCAGAATAAATGAATGTAAGTAGTCTCCTAAAGCTCTATAAAACATAATTGTGAACAAAAGAAGATGAAACCAGATTGGCTGGGTAAACAAGTGATCCTCAACCTAACACTACAACCTCTCCCATCTTCTGTTATGTTAAAAAGGTAAAAAGAAGTCCTGTTTTATGACATGGCATATAATATTTGATCTCTCCATAGAAACAAAGACCTGCTGACATATCTAACAAAATTTAGTTCTTGGCATTTCATGGGAATAAAATCAGGTGTTGGGAAGCTAGCCTACTTTACAAGTTCATGAACTGCAAAGTAAAACTGAAGCTGACATCTGCATCTGCAATATGCAAAGGATAAGATCATATTTCAAAGCAGTACTTTTTCCTTCTTACAGATAATTTTGCTTATGTACTTTTGCTTATCTGCAGAGAAGAAAAGCTTCACAACTAAAAATTATTCTAAGAGTTCTTTGCATTTTTATATTGCAAGCCAGCCATAAAAATCACTCAATTATTCCAAATATTATACACAAAAAATAACAAAGCCAGAGCAGTGAAATTTACCCTTGCAACAAAGCCAGTAAGAAACATGACATGAAAACATGCATTTATGAGACACACTAGACAGAAAGGTGTGAGATAGTGTAGAGAAATGGAATGGGACACTTACACAGTGGCTCTCTCTCAGGGGGTCCTGATGGTTACTATGTTCTTAAACCATCTAGACAGAATAGCAGGCTGGGCAGAAGGGAGCCACATACAATCCACCAGATGACAATGCTACACAGTGTAGACACCAGCATAGCTAGGAGCCATCTAAAAGGGATTGGAGGGGGAGGTAGAGATGAAAAAAAATTCAAAAGCAAAAGCTATTGGTGTATTTTAGCTTGTTTCATGTTCTTCAAAATGATACTGCTCTATAACCTTTGCCAAGCATTTCTTATTTTCTATGACTAACAATCTATGCAGCCATAAATTGCCAAATGTAGTACCCCATGTGCTGGTGGAAATCAAAGCAAATTTTCTGAAATCCTCACCAAAGTCACCTATTTCAAAGGAAGTCTGTATCACTCTTGGAAATAAGTACATGCAGGAGCAATACATCTCTGGCCACTTGCTGCCATCTCTTATGCACTTGGATCCACTTGTATTCACACGTCCTACTTCACAATCATACATTTTGATACTAAAACATTAGATCAGATAGAGATAAGTTTGCAGAAATAAACAACTTTTGTAAACAACCAGATGATGGAATGTGTTACCTTCCTGTGTAAGAAGCAAAAGCCAATTCATAATCCTTTGCTACAGGTGCAGAATATTGCTTACTAGAACATATGTAAAATATCCAGTCATGAAAGCATAAAGAATTTATAAAGCCAACTTCAATAAAGACTCTATCCAAACCTCTTGCAACTTAGAAGTAAATAATGCCTCTAGTATTCAAAGACTGTAATTGTCCAAGCTTCTGGTACTCTTACTTTGCCCCCCACACTTCTTTTTTCCTCTGAAACAGAACTACTTAGACGATTTAGAGGCTTCTGGTGTTTTGCTTAGATAAAAGTAATCAATTTCACTGCAAGAGTAATTATTTTAACAGATTAAACTAAAAAGGAAAGAGACTAAGACCTCTTGTAGTAGAAAAATCTTCTAAGTCATGTAAGGCAGCCAAATATTTCTTGCAATAAAACAACAGTAACACAAAGAATGTATAAATTTGCACATTCATTTTCCACCATACTATTTCAGTACAAGTTGCAAACCATAAAAATAACTCAGGGGAACAGAAAGAGGCAAATTGAAACTCCTTGAGCCACAATGCACAATGTAAAAACCAGCTATAAGCTCCAGGTAAATTATTTTAATTCTACACAACTACCAACTAACTAGTTTTAATTAGAGCAGACATATTGCAGAACATTTCATGAGTGGGATAATATTTTAACAGTAGACAGGTCTTCTGTTAAGACGATATTAACACAATGGCTCTGAATAATTTATCACACAGTCTAAAACCATCATATGGAACATACAATAACTGTGTGGCAATTAAGTACTTGACAACTAAGGCACCTCTGTGCTTTAATCTTCAAGGTAGTTTTTTTTTACTGCGCTATTTGAGGTAACTGAGGTGATGTGTTTTGGCATTTTTTAAATGTCAGCTGGGCACAGGCTTTGTTCTGAATGTGCTGTTTCTTATATGGCTGCCTGTGTAAATGATAAGCATGAACAAAAGAGAGTATTCTAAAACAAAAGCAGAATCCACACATAGCAATGTGTGAAGGTTTCCAAAGTCATATTCCTTTACCTTCACCACATTTTTACTACATACTTCTCACTTTTTCTAAAAGTCTGATGACTTTCTAAAAGTCTGGTGATCTTAAAAAAGAAGAAAAAGAAAATAAAAATGCCAGCAAGTAGCACCATAATCTCCTACAGAAAGATAACACAACAAAAGTCAAGTTGACTGTGGTCTGTGACTTTGGTGATGTGTCATTTGCAAAAATCTGACAGCCAGGGGTCACCATTCCTTTCCTAGCAATCAAATGAGATCCAGCTAAGTTTTGCAAGTGTTGTATTCTCTTGAAGTTTATTTAAGGGAAAACAGAACATTTTTGCATCTACAGCTGATACAAGCTACAACAGATGCAAACTTTCTTTTACAGGTGGTGTTTCAGAACTTGTCTAAAATAAAGAGACTACAAGTTTCCCCAACAGAAATGCACTTCTTCAAGTTTGTTTAGTGAAACAGTGGCTAGTCTGTCTTCCAGATCCACCAGATATTATCGCAAAGCCCACAGGATTTAGGGAGAGTTCTTTTCCAAGGCAGAGAAAATGAAAGGAAGCTAAAAATCCTTCTTCCAACTCTTTTTAAGTAGCTGACTTTACTTCAAACACCAGCACATATCTTATTTGATCCAATTAAACAAAACCATACAGAGTCATATTCTTTCATTTTTATACTACCACAGGAAAGACAAGAGAATGCTTGTGATTAAACTGAAAGTACAGCATTCTGAAGTACTATAGGAGCTTGTGAAGTGCAGAATACCAGCATTAAAAACTATACAGAAAACCAGAAATTCAGTCCATGCAGTTCTTTAACCAAGTTCTCCTGCCTCCTCAGCAGTCACCAAGCCTTCAGAGAAACAGTGAATCTCATGTTTGTTTTAAGGGAGTAAGAGCAGCATTGGTAACAAACATCTGGGGGCAACGGGAAGTACTCATGAAGAAGAGGATAAAAGTGTTTCTGGCATTTTATATATTCAGAAACTGACTTACGCTAGTGGAGATGCAGCCGGAGCTTTTGCTTGCCTTTTGCTTTTCAGAGCACGAAGCTTATCCCCTTGTGTTAGACAGTTTGTTTCATCATCATCACTGTACTGGATAAATGAGGGGGGAAAGGATAAATCAAGATTATAATAAAGACACTTTGATATTTAAGAATTAACCTTATTTAAAAGCTTAAAATTAGAATTATCTCAACAGGATAAGGTCAAAGGAAATTCACTTGCATAAATACAGTTCTGTTCCTTCCAGTTTCCTGTTGGCTGCTTTTGAAGCTGTAAACCATTAAGCGGTGTCATGAATTACATGCATCGGAATACTGTCTACGTTTAAAACATTGGAAAGAATACATTATCAAATCTTTATTATGTACAGTATAATCTTCACTAAATAAAAGATTTCCCTCCTCCACTTGCCTTTTCAAAACAGCAGTACCGTCTTTTTCAAAAAGCACCATCAAAAGGTATTACAGAAGTTGCAATTACTTAGAAACTAAAATGACATAAAAAAACCCCAACAAACCCTTTTATCCCTTCCCTTTAAATGCCCACACTGAAGCAACAGACAATCCAAAATGAAATCAGTGTTTTTGATAGCAGATTGTGAGTACTTTTTTCTATTATTGACCTAATTACAAAAGATTACAGCATGATGATGCTCCTACTTCATCTGTGTTCTGAGCTCCATTTTTCATAATTGCTGTTCATACTTTTTCCCCCCATATCCCTTTATACAAAAAGGGTGAACAGAAAAAAAATCTGATTAACAAAGTTTTAGTGTACCCACAGGTTTGTCCAAAACCTGAGAGATTTTCAACAGTTCCAACTTTTACAAGAGCACAATATTTGGATGGTTACCAGTTCAATGTCCTTTTGGATGGTTCTCCTGTTTCTTGTGTTATTAATTGAAATATCATCTACTCCTGACAGAATTCTTGTTACAGCAATTTTATGGTTTCGTTTCAACTTTGCACGGAAAATATCCCCTTCTGTCCAAAGTTCTGCCTGTTTGCTATCATAACATGGAAAAAAAGGCCCAAAACACAACAAATTAACACTGGAGATTGTTAAGTGTACAATAGAAGAAGAAGAAAAAGACATCTAGATTTATTTTTGGCAATAATTTACACCCAATCTACTTACTCCATCAGGAAATGCTGCTGTGGTCCAATCACAGAACCAGGTCTATTTATTCTGATCCAGGCAATAGTTTCAGCAGCTGTCATCCGATAATGTTTCATGATGTAACAGGCAATAAGTGTGCCAGTTCGTCCAAGACCAGCTGTGTAAGATAAAAGAATGGCATCTTTTATATATCCATCTTCATCTGCAATCTGCTGTAACTATAGACATTGCTACTTGTCCAAGTACCTGCCAATTACCTGCCTAATTTACCAAAACAAACCTATACTTACCAAATTTGGTAAGGGAAACATACCCTTTGATCTTTTTTTTCACATACAAGGTTACTAAAATACTGTTCATGTTTTTCAGAGTGAGGTAACTTTCCAAAGACCGCAGTTTCACAAATATCTGTAAGTTTCACTTATCTTTATTTACCTATGTATCTATGAATATCTATGAAGGTATGAGAATGTTTATATGCATGGGATAAAACAGCTGGCCCATTTCAGAATTCTCACAGCACCTTCTTGCAAACTAACCATACATCGCACTGAAGCCAGCTGTTCTTCCAGACTCTCCTCTAATTAATCTCTTTAATTGCCAAGAAAAAGACAAATTTTGCAATAAGCAAGTCTGGGCACTAGCTAGCACAGGCAAAAAGTACTCCAGAATGAGAACCTTATTTATAATGGCCCTCAAAACAGTTCTATTTACCCAGGGAAACATGAGAAGCAAAGGACAGCTCCACCTAAGTGTCTTCTCTCCCCAGTCACTTGCTGTAAATGCAAATCCCACACCACCTTCTCTGATTTAACAATTGACTGATCAACACCAGTGTGAAATCTACTGTAAAAAACAACAGCCAAGACAACCACACAGCACTTTCCACAACTTGCCCAGCTTTAAGAATAGGCTGCAGCATTCTACACTTCCTCAAGAGTAAGAGCAGGCTAGACACCATCTGTATGAGACCTATCAAAACACAACTTAATTTGAGTGAAAACAAAGCACTTGTATCACTGATAATCAATATTCTGGCATAACCAATGAAGTGGTATCACCTCAGTGTAGAATAAGAGTATGCACTTCTTTCCCCACCGTCAAGATCCTGGTTTTAACAATTCTTTCACTTTTCAGTATAATTCTGTTAAATGCAGCAAATGGATGGCAGATCCAGTAACAAAAATGCAGTCTTTGCAGGTCCAAATAACCAAACAGGTTAAAAAAGGCCCTTTTCCTTCAATCACAGTGTTATCAGGTATACTAGTGATGCAAAGTTGTAGAGAAGAAATGTCTGATAGACTATTAAAGATGGTATGGGAAGGGAAACGTACTGCCTCTAGAACCACAGAAAACTGAATAACTATACCAGCTGCACCAGGCATGCTGTTAACATGTTTGCAGTCTTACTCTGGAGGAATGGATATTCAGAGCATGCCCAAACTAGTATAAAGAATTTCTGAGGGATGAAGATTTTGGTGGTTGTAGAAGAATACTCTGAGGAATCTCCCCAAAATGCTGCACTTTTTCCAAAAGTTAATTATTTAGTATATTTAAACATGCATTTTCAGAGAGAACTTGACAGGACTTCAAATGCCTGCCCGAAGCATCCTTTGAAAGTGCTAACACTTTCTAAAAGAAAGAGCTATTAATATTGGAAATCTCACTTTCCCGAGTCTCATTTTGGGAATGGCTGGGAAGATTTCTATGGAACTTAAAAAAACTACAAGATGAAGTGCTGAGCAGAACCATAGAAATAATTTGAATGGAAATGTTGCAGTTTGGCAGAGATGTTAACAGGTAGATATAGTAGAATTATACTGCAAAATACCTCAGGAACTGTAGTTACAAACATCACTTGTAATATAAATTGGTTTTTACACCATACCTTTGCAATGAACGGCTATTACACCTTCAGCATTTTCACAAATATTTAGAAATCTTTTAACTATAGTATCACTAGGTGTGCTTCCATCAGCAAAGAAGAGATCAAAATGCTCAAATCCAGCATCTGTAAATCGTTTGGCATCATATAGTTTTTTGTTGAGGCGTATTATAGTGGTGACCTTATGCTGCCTGAAGTATGGGAAATAAGCTTCTGGAGCATGGTGGGGATATCCTATTTGAGAACAGAACATAAATAAAAAGAGAGTAAGGCTCAAACTGCAGAAACAAAAAAAGACTTAAAAACAAGATATGAAAACACTTTCAAAACAGAGACAACATAAAGAAATAGAATAACTGAAAATGGAATTTTAACACAATCACCTAGGTCAGATACAATTAAACCAAGCATTAAAATTTTACTGCCAGTGTTCTTATGAAAGGAAAAGAGCCAGGGAAGAAAACGCACTGTCTGAGGAACAGTTTTTACAGCTTGTTATTACTGATAACAATCAACTAAGAAAGCAGTGGGCTTATGTCCCCCACCTCCTTTTTTAAGCATACCATTTTCAATTTTACTTCTTGAATGAGGTCCACTGAAGGCAATGAATTTGTTTGGTATTATCCAGTTAAAATCTCCATTTTCTGCTCTCTGTCAAGAGAAAATGCTTGGTTTATCATTATCCCTGTATTTTCAGGTTTTTCCTTATTGTTTCAAAATACATGCTAGATAGAATTGATATACTATTTTTTCCTAAGGAAGTTGTGTTAGTTGACTGCTTTCTTTTTCATCATGAGGATGACAGATGCTCTCAACCTTACTTTTTTCCCCTGTGTTCCTGTCTTTCTAAATCAGAGTTTCAGAACAATGCAACTGATGCCCTTCAGATGAAAGGCAACTTCCAATTTTTTTTTTTTTTTTTAGGTTTCTAAATTATGACCTTGGTCTTATGTCTATTCACATATTAAATAATGACTTTTTAAGTTCTAGGAGCATTTAATTTTCTCTTTACAAATATCTGGCAGCTTTGCATTTCTGAGACTACATATAGTCAAGAGTTGCAGTCCTACACTGTCACAATAATTTCCTATGTTCCAAAGTGAATTTTATGCGCTTGGAGTTTCCCAGCCCTGTTTCCTTCTTTATCTCAGAGAGTGTTACTACATCTCTGCCATGTGTTCTCAAATACATACTCTAATTGTTCTCTAGCATCAGTTAGATCTGAGCTTGTATGCCCTTTAGTTGTCCATCAAGAGTGCTCAAGAATATCCAGGGTTTTAATAATAATGGAAACCCTCACTTATTTCCATTTTGGTTTCTGCTTTGCCCCATGTTTGAGCATAATTATGCTTAAATCTGAATTTTAGTAGTCTCTCTCTGACCATGCACCTTTATTTAACTATCATAGCTTTAAGAGACAAAAGAGAAATGGAACTTAATACTACAAAAGAACAGCACAAATTATAAGCAATTGTTTTAGCATTAGTAACAGCAAACAAATCAAAAGATTGATACCGAACACTTACTTCATAATGCTCATATTCATTTACATCAAACGTACTAAAATCCAGGAAACCATACTGCAAAGCCTAAAATTCAGAACACAGCTCTTAACAGAGATGCCTCTTCAATGAGGACGGTTTATCATTCTTTTTGCTTCCATAATACACACTCTCCTCTTTCTTCACATAATTTAAGAAATACAGATCAACTCAGTCTTAGTTCAAAACAGGTTTGTAAGTTTCAGTATAAGTTAAGTTAGATGAATAAATTGACTTCTTTTCTTTTCACTGAATCACTACAAAAATCCCATGTTACTGAAGCATTTGATCTTTTTATTATTGCTAGGTGCACAAAATAGAAAGAACAGGAAAAAATATCTATTGAAGCTACGAGTAGATGCTAAAGACTGCATTCAAGAACTGCAAATATTTTTGGGCATAAATGCTATTTGTTTGCAGTCACAAAGTCCTAAGTAGATATTACTGTGAGTCCATGATGTCCCATAATTAGCCACAACCATAATAATTAACACTGTATAAAAATTGTAATCATTTGGGTAACTAACAGTTTATCCACCTGCTAAAATAGGAAGCACAAACACAGATAAATCCTGTATCTCCAGATATTAAAAATACTACATTCTAATTTTCTCTTTTACTATGTAATCTTTTGTAGCTTTCCTTGCTGTTCAACAGCAAGAATAGCAATGCACAAGTCTTGGAACACAAGTAGCCAATTTCAAAACACCCTAAAAAGCTGAAAGATCTTCAAAAAGCTGACTTAACCAGTAAAAACATCAGTTTTTGGTAGAGATACCCATAATACAAAAGACAGTAGTACAGTGGAGAGCTGCAGAATTCCCCATTTCACTATTCATACAGACTAAAAAGAACATGTTTTGATTCCCCTATCCTTCCATGCTGCATTACTTCACCACTATATTGCTATAATAACTAGATTATGATAATTTCTTGTTAAGGAAAGAAGCACCTACCTCCTAACATTTGTTCTATTTCTATTACTAAAAAAAACCTGAAATCATTAGCATGAGCTGCAAGTGCCTGAAGTGTATAGCAAACCCATTCAAAACCAAAAACATTCACATGTTCAGCCTAATACATAACACCAGGGGGCATATAATAAATCTAACACACAACTCTTAGGATTAGAGGTGAGTTACTGTCCTGAAAGATCAGATAAGTAAAATGCAAGACTCCCTCTTTAATATCTTCACTATTTGATTATATAAGGTATTAGCTGACTTCTATGAATGCCATATCTACTTTTGTTACAATGCACAATAAACCAGGCAACAATCAGCAAATCTATTACTTCACAGCTCTAATAGGATCCTAGCTTCCTAAGCCTTCTTCTTCCAATGGGCAACATTTAGCTAACTTTTTGAAATATGAAAAATACTAGTTTACTGACCTTGTTTATTGCATGAAAACAGTCCAGTAATGTCAGATGAAAACTGCAAGTACCAAAGGAAGCATCCCTACAAGATATGATGACCAAGACAGTAATTACTGCATTTTAATCCAATTGAGATACTTCTCTAAAACCTTTTAAAAATTACTTTAAGATAATGATTGTTATACTGAAATTATTATGTCAAATGATTACTTCATTTCCCGTACCTTGAATCTGACAAGAATAACAAAACATAAACTAAGTCATCTTAACAGATACAACAGTAAGATTACTCCAGTTACAGTTTTGGTAAAGCTGAAATGTTCAATTTCTGACATGGACTGTTAGCATAAACATTTGAGTAAATGTAATAAAATATTTTCTTAAAGATGCATAAATAGTTTATGCTTAAACAAAAGGTGAAACCGGTTTCACTAAAACACTTCTTTCAATTACAAGTTTTTTAATTCTGCTGATCCAGGAATTGCAGGTTCTTAGTTGGTGACCATTATAAAATTTCATAAGCACCACAGAGTAAGCATTCTAGAGGAATACTACAGTCAAGTAAATAAATGTAAACTGAATCTACATCAGAGAATATTAAGCCTTGGCAGAATACTTTGAGACCATGCAGTCCTTATCAGCACAGAATTGCTGATGTTTCTAATAAGTAAAAAACACGTTCAAATTATACAACTGACAAAAGGAAGAACTTTTGAAGAATCTGGATGGCTTTCTCTAGCATTTTTTCCTATCCTTTCCTTCCTTATGAATCAGTGTGAAAAGGGGCAGAATTAGCAGGATACAGAAATAATAAAACCTTATTCAAGTAAAAAAAGGACATTGTAGCAGCTGGTGTCTCTAAGACCACCTGATGAGAAAGAAAAAAAGGATGTAGCCTTCTACAGACCGACAGAAGCAGCCTCACATTTTCAGACCATGGTCCTCACAGGGAACTGAAACCTCTGCTATCTATTGGAGGGGCACAGGCAGTGCAGAAGGTTCCTGGAATGCACTGATGACAACTTCCCATTTGTCAAATGTGTACAGCAATCTGCAGATACTGTCTTGTGCATAAATAATGCTATTAAGTATTACAAGCCCTTTATGGTGAATGACAGAGATTTTGGTATGTTTAACTATCAGCTACTGGCACAAAATCAGACTGCCAAGTGAGAAGCAATGTAGATCAAAAAGCTCAATGAGTGGATACAAAACAGTGTGGCTGCTTCACCATCTGCTGGTACACTTCAGTACCAGCTGGTAACACCTCTGATTCACTGAGTACCTAGGGTTCAGACAGGGAGTGTGTCCCAGGTAAAAACTTCAGCACAAACAAGAAAAAAAACCAAACCAAAAAACCAAAACCAAAGCAACCAACCAAAACTAAAACACAAACACCAAAACCAAAGTAAACCCAACAAAAAAAACAAACCAAAACAACAACAACAACAAAAACAAAAAAACCCCAAATAAACAAAACAAACACCCCCACACCCTCCCAAACCAACACAGCAAAAATTAATACTGAAAAATGTTACATCTTTCTTCAAAATATTAAGGTACAGAGAGTGCTATCAACTTGTTATTTACCTGAAAGGAAGATAAGAAACACTTCCTGACAATATAAGCCTGTACACATCTTCTGGGGATTCTCTCAGGTATATTATCTATTTTTGGAGAAAGACAGAAAAGGAAAAAGATTATTTTAAGACAGGTTTCAATAATTTCAAGTCACTTGTTCACCACAGAAGGCACAATTAATTATCACAGGGTGCAAAAGTGCTGGAAAAGAGTAGCATCAAGAACAAATGTTTGCAAGTGTGCAACAATAAAACTAACACAAACAATAAAAAAATCCTATCAATCTAAAGAAATATATATTTTAAAACCAACTTTATAGATTCGTGCAGAAGTTATTCAACTACAGGCTACAGTGAAAAGGCTTCTGTTCTGGATTCTTACATTTTTACTGCTTGACCAGTTTGTAGGTTTTTTTTTTAATTAAGCTTTTAAGATGTAAATCAAAACATGAAAACCCACAGATATATCAGCAAAGCTATGAATCAGCTAGTACACAAACCATCTGTACACTCAGCAGACAAGACTAAAACAGTCATTTATGTATGTTTTGATCTTCCTACATCAGAACATTTACATTAATCCAAATTCCGTACTTCCTCCTTTGCACTGCTGAGGCAATATCCAGTAACTAAATCCAGATGCCATAAACTAAAAGAAAGCAAAAAATTAAAAAATAAAATAATTAAAAGAAATCTGTAGCTTCAGAAGCAAATCCTATGAACAGAATGAACTGAAGTTTCTACTGTCAAAAACACTCAAAAAGAATTCACAAAGGACCAACTTACGAGAAGTATCCGTATGGTCTTCCATCACAACATGTCTGATCACTCTTGGATAGCCTTTAACACTAAGGTCTCCTTAGAGAATACCTAAAACTCCTCTTTTCTGCATATCTCTTCTTCAAATACCATCAAACACCATCCCCAGCATGGCCAGGAGGTAACAACTGTTAATAACAAGCTGTCATTAACAGGTCAATATTCAGTAATTTCAAGTTAATATTTTTTGTTTGAAATTGCTTTAACACTCTACAGAAAGTTGGGCTTTTTTCACTACTATTCAGTAAAATTAATTCTTTCTTTTATGCTAATGACATTTTCCCTTAGAGTAATTTGAAAGTAAAAATCCTCATGAGTATTAATTAATTATCCCCCTAAAAACAAGGCATGGCATATTTACTTTCTGTTGCTTTGAACGCTTTTTCTTTTAAAAGTTGGCATTGCTTTTCAAATTTCTTTGATGCTGCTGCAAAGCCAGTTTGAACAAAGGGTTTAACATACCTTAAACATCCTCCCTCCACACACACACAGAAAACAAGAGTTAGAACAGATGTTGCTAAAAAAACCCAACGAACAAACACAGCTTGAAATATAACCTAAACAGACAGCTAGAACAGATATGGCCAACAGGTGACCCCTTTGATTTTCCTGATACAATTAGTGCGTTAAGTATTTTCTGAGCATGCTTCCTTTGAAATTGGCAGAAGTAAACAAAAAAAATAAATCTTTCTTGATAAATAGCTAAGTAATGAAAACTGCATGTTTTGTGTGTGCTTTCACTGGGGAGAGATAACAGACTTCTACATTTATATGTGCAAGCATACTCCCAAAACAGAAAAGATACTTAAAAAGCCTCCCCAAGTATCACTGAATGACTTATCCTCAGATGGCAGAGTTCATTTTCTATTCTGCAGGCATTCATTGCCTGATTTGGATGTACAGGTTATCTTCCATGAAATTTCAAATTGAGTGCTTGGATACACTCCTAATTTGCAACTTGCAGCACAGTGAACACATATTGCTACCAGCCATATGAATCAAGCACTTCTTTTTTATCAGGAAGATAGCCCTATCCCTGAAAAACTTACAAACCCAAGATGTGAAATGGAATTAGCAAACAGATGGTAATTAGACAGAGTTTGTAGCCAGAAATGAGTCACCTGGAAGAAACTTGGGATTACAGAATCACAGAATCAATTAAGCTGGAAAGGATCTCTGAGATTATCCTAGTCCAACCTTTGATCAAACACCACCATGTCAACTACACTATGGCACTAGGTACCACATCCAGTCTTTCCTTAAACGCCTCATCCACCATCTCCCTGGGCAGCCCATTACAATGTTTAATCAATTCATTACCCTCCCTTGTGAAGAAATTCCTCCTTATGTCCAACTGGACTTAAGTGCTATCACACTGTGTAGTATACAGAGAGTACTAATTGTCGCCCAGGCAAATAGAAATGCAAGTAATACTAGCTAATTTTGTAAGCACATGTAAGTCAGGAAAGCCAAGGATTTCTCCTACACCTCAGCTGAGCTTTTATCAGCTTCCTAAAGGAAACAAGACTGAATACAGAAGCATTTGTTTACAAGTGTAACAGCTGCAGGAGACAAATTTTTTCCATTCCACCGTGTTGTATTAAAATATGTCTAAATAATGTTGCAGTATACTGAAACATGTTAGTTCTTAGCACAGATCCCACTTCTGAAACTACATTACCAGTGAAACTGCTAGAAACACCTTTTTAACATACATACATATATGCATGGACTTTTCCTAACACAGCTATACATGAACACTTGCTAAGTACAAGGACATTTTAAAAAACCAATCTGATTTTCAAATCAAAAATACAACTTGCATTGTACAACTGAAGCAAAACATAGCATATTTACTGAAGAAGGAAAATTACTCTGAAACAGAGATCCTGCTACACGCTCAGCTGTGACAGTATGACACACAAAAGACACAACAAGTGAACAATTGCAAGAGACAGCTGCTGATGAAACGGACAGGTGGTGTACTCAGTGAAAAGTGTTTGCAAAAAAATTAGGTTAGTATGAGAATAGCTGGACGAATGCAATGGTGTAGAGTGCTTTGAAGGGGAAGAATGACATTCACACATAATTGGAAAGACCATAAACAGATAATTACTTCACAGGGAAAGTATCCTGGCAGTAACACAACACAAGAAGCTGTGATAGTCAAAGTGGAGACAGGATCAGTTTTTGTCACAGCTTATGAGAGTACCCAGCTAGAAATCCTAGATGTAAGCAAGGCTGGATTAGGACTGAACATGGGTGAGGCCTGCTTTTAGGTTGGGGTGAACCAAATTCCAGGTATGGAAACAGGTGAGACTGAAGCAGCAAAGTTCAGAGAAACAACAGATGTCAAGGTGGCAGAAGTCACACATCTGCTTTAGGAAATGGTCTGCACCAAAAGAATTGCATCAGTAAACAGAGAGCCAGCACTGAAGATCTGACATCTGTATTACATACTTTCAGCAGCTTTTAAGCCTAACAGCTGGGTTTATTTTGGTCCTGTGGACTGAATGCCATTACCTGTTGAGATTGCTCCTACTCTGCTTCATAAAGTGAACCAAAATGCAGTAGTCAGCGTTTAAGGAAAGATTTACTTAACAAAATATTTCTGACACATCTGTATCTATATAAAGCTACATACAATATTGTTTCTGTACTGGAGAAGGCCAACGAAGCCTTAAAGATGAATAGTTTTCATTGGAATGATGTGGGTTAACAAAGGACTAAAGAAAGAAAATAAATGAGAAGGAGAAAGTAGCAGTGATCAAAGACCTGTAGCAGACAAAAGTGTTGAAAGAGAGAAGGACTTTCTAAGGCAGAAAGCAGAACTAAGTTTCAGAAGTGAATGGAAATGTTGATCTGATGAATACAAAAACAAAGATATATTTGTAAATTCATGAGGTATGTACTGGGGGAAGGAGAGGAAATGAGAGAAGACAAACTCCAGAAATCAAAATATACAACAGCTGAAACTAATTTGTCTGGATACTGATTACAATTTATGTTTCTGCTGTGCTTTCTAAGATAATGAAAACTTTCACAAATAAAGTTGTTTTCTAAGGTTAATGCCAGTAAAGCAACCAATAAAAATGACTATTAAAAATATAAAAATATTAGAATAAATTTCAAGCAATGATAGTAGCTGTTATTTAGCGGAAGCAGGCATTCTCTGGGATCCTTTTCATCCATTTTTGTATATCAAAATGAAGAAATTACTACTAGAATTCTAAAATTATTTCCCAAAGGGCTCCTTTCCTGTAGATTAGGGAAATATTAAAAATAAAAAAAGGTCTTCTTTCAAAAAAAATCAGTCAAGGCAGCATGCATCCACACATTCAGCTTTTAGAGTTTTCCTACATTCACATGCAAGTGCAGATATTAGTATACATACATATCTATACACACAAATACAAACAGAAAAACTCTTAAATCTTTTAGATATTTTCTGCTTAAGAACCTTTCAGGAAAATTGTTACTATAAGGAATTTATATCTTTCAAGTCAAATATATAATTTTATCACAATCTGCAATCATTTGTATACAGACAGTTTAGAAATTTGCTTTTTTTACGCATACAAAAAAAATAGCCTACTGAACTTCAAAATATAGCCAGGAATTTGTTATTAGCAGTTGAACCACTAACATTGCTCCAATCATCCTTTTCATTTGGGACATCTGTTTCTAATTAAGGAACTACAGGCACCTCTGTGAGTGGTCAAGAACTACCCAAGCACTGAACACTGGGAAGGGCGCACTCAAGCACTCCTCCTGCCAACATCGCTTGTGCAGTCAAACAGCCGCTTTAAAGGTCACTCAATGAAATACAACAGTTTGCAGGATTAGGCAACCCATTCTTTATTTATGACCATTTAAAATCAACCAGGGAATGAGAGCTTTTAGCAAACCAAGTTTCCATCTGATGCATTAGTGTTTTCAATCCAGCCTTATTTTTTAAGCAACCATTTTGTAGATTGGAGTTATAATCATTGGAATGGTATACACAATAGGATGCAAAGTATTCTTGGTAGAAAGGGAAATGAGTCTCTGATTAAAAAAGGCATCTTAACTTTCAACACATGGCATTGCCAAGAGAAATAATAATGTTGCGTACAAGACAAAACATGTTTAGTAATAATAATCTATGACATAACTTGTTGCTCTTTCAGGAAAGTTAAATAGGCTATTGAAATAAGCTTTACTTATAGTTTAGAAACTGTATCAATTCAAGTCTGTAAACAGTACTTCAAATTCATATCTAAGATGTGCTCAATATAATCATGTTTATCGACCTCTTCACCCTCAACTTAAAAATCTACTTAAGGCTGCTACCTAAATCACACCTTTTACCAACCATGCTGACTTAAAAGTCAGAAAGTAACAAGATAATTAATTTTAAACTGCTTACAAGCAAATTTTATGTGATACAACTATGTTCCAAAAATGTCACTCACTCAAGACAGCCTGAACTGCTATAAACAGCAAATAATTAAACCTACCCATTCTGAACAAATGCAAGTAACTGCTGTGTGTGATCAGACTCAAAATACAAGCTTATACAGTTCTTATAACTTTAAAGTATTAAATATTTTATTTTATTAAAACCTCCATTGGATATACTAGTCAGTTAGTAGATTTAATTTCTAGCAATATTCCTTAGGAAAAAAATGTTAGATGTTGCAAAATTAAAATAGATATTTATTAGAATAAAAAGCTTCCTGTATGGATTTGTGTTGAAGTGAAGAAATGCACGTGGCCAATAGTTCCTTCATTAGCAGAAACACAGTCTTTAAGTGGATAAAAGAGACAGAGAGTGAATAACTGTTTGTCTCTGGCAACTCTCTTTGCTCATCATAGACAAAAGCGAGAAACCTCCAGTTACCTTTTAAACAGCAGAGGGAAAGTATAAAAAGCCCTGAACTGACTGGGCTGGGCACATCACTACTTCATGACAGATAAGAAAGCAACCTAAGTCTCCAAAAGAACAACCCTTCTTCTCCTATAGAGACAAGCAGTTTTCTAGGAACATCCTGGAAAAGAACCTAGTACGAACAGCAGGAAAGGCTGCCGCTGAGAAGACTAATCACAATTTCCCAAATACATTTCAGAGAAGGTAGCTTTTTAGAGAATAAACTCAGAGACAGCAAAGAGTCCAGGCAACTTCTGCATAAATGCAAGGTCAGTACTTTGTCCACTGTGTCTTTGCCACTTGCTTGTCAAGCACCTCTCACCAAAACATAGCTGAGGGTAAACGTGGTTTACCCACTCTAAATTTGAGCACTGCCACAGTTCACCCATTCACCATCAACCAGCCTGGATCACTAGACAGGTTTATCTCAGGCTTAACCAGAGATAATTCTGCAAGTGTCACAGTAAGAACAGAGCAGTTCAACATCGCACCAGCGGGTGCCAATTGATTCTCCAACCTCCAGCTTCTACCCAGAGTTAGGCCCCCAACTAGGAAGGACACTAACAAATTGAAAAGGCAAAAAACCAATACTATGGATTAGAATGGATGAAGGAAACACTGCTTACCCTGAAGAAAGAAGATGAGAAAATAGACAAAGTACAGAGATGAGTCCTGGAGAAGGTGACCTGAATTACAGCAGTTCATGGGGCGGTACCCTGGGAGGGTCACCCTCCAAGTACATAATTAGTGCCAGGCCTGAGAAAAAAAACACTGTTACTAAGTTAATGTAGCCAAGGGGAGAGGGGGGAGCTTGGGAATTGGGTGGACAGGGCACAGAGGGTACATTTTCTTTCGTAATATAGAAGGAGCAATGATGGAAGAAGCAGACTTTCCTCACCCACAGCCAAGTCCTGGTGAAAATCAAGAGAAGTCACTGTAGATATCAACTCAGAAGATCACTGCTGCTTTGGTAGTGTGGTAAGGCCTGAACAGTGCAGATAGCTTTCAAGGAAAAGATTTTTCTTTAAAAGGTGAAGAACAAAAGCTTTCCCCCCCCCTCCCTTCTTTCCCTTTTCCCCCTCCACCCCAAAAAAGTGTAAACATTCAACCCCAATACACTGAATTCTGGCTACCCTTTGTGTGGCTGGATGTGCCAAATTTTTGCCAATCTACATAGAAGAATATTATTCCCATTATGTCTGTAAAAATGTAGAAACAAAATACAGAATTAAAATAGATGAAAGATGAACAGTAAAGGGATTAAGGTCTAAATAGTTGAGAGTTACTCTAAAAAATTAATATTTTCTTCTAAAACTACATATACAACAGTGTATTTGTAAACTTAGTTCTTCACTCTTAAGGCCATGTTATACTGAAGAGCTTGAGTTAGGCTGTGCTGTCACATCAAAGTACACCTGGAAGGAAGCAGCAGATGCAGGAGAAGGGAGAAAGAAGTGTGTAGTCTGGAGAGCTCATAAACTATCTCCACTGAAGAGGAAAGAAAGACAAGTTAGATGAAGGGGAATGGGAGAAACATTAAAACACATCAACTGTGAAGAAAAGACTGATAACAGACTTTGCTCGAAAACAAGAACACTACCCTGCTGCCCTTACAACACCATAGTTAACAAAGACTTTCATAATTGCCTTAGTAGTCCAAATGAGCACATCCCCACATGATATATACATACACATACACTTTTGAACAAAAGATGACGAATGATAAGTCATGCTAATATATCCCAATTCCTTTAAGCAGTAGTTAAAATAACTCTTTTTAAGAATACAAACTGAAGGTCAACAAGCCTTTGAAAAGACATGCTCAGAAGCTGAATGTTCATAGGACACAGAAGTCCCAGAGGAGAACTAGTCATATACAGTTCATACAGTTTTATAGTTTAAATGTAACTGTGTTTAAAAAAAAAATAACGAAACCAGAAATCATGCAGACTCATTGTGCCATGCTCTTCTTGAAAACCTGGCAGCCTGTTACTCCTAATAAGTAACCTGTAGCACCTGCACCTATACAGAGCAACTTGCACCCAAAACTGTGCTTAAGTTATCAAACACCTTCCAGCACAAGCAGACAAGCACTGTTTTTGTGACTAACTCTGCAAAGGCAACATTTGCTTTCTACTTCCTTGCTCTTCCTTGAACCAACCTGAACTCCCCCAAATTAATGCACTGCACACCCACACAGTTCCTCAGCGTTAAGGTAAAGTGCTGAAATGGGAACCTACCATGAAGCTAAAAAATTAGAATCAAACAAGAAAACACATTCAATCCACAGAAAACAAAATACAGTACCAACCTACAAGTTACACTTGTAAGATCAGAAAATAAATTATGACATTCAACTCCAGCAACAAAGGGCACTACCAAGGTGTATGACACAGTCCGATTAACTACAATTACAGAGAAACTTCTTAAAGATTTGACCAGTATCTGGATGGATCTTTCTTCAACAAAAAGCACAGCACTCTGAACTAAAGAAGGTAGACACTTAAGCCTACGTAAGTTTTAAATAAAGAAGGCATCAATATTTCTTTTCAGTCAGGAAATATGCTTATAGACATGTTTATCATGCATTCTGAACAGATCCTGTATCACTACTTGACTCGCAGAGAACAATACAATTCTCCCTGCAGAAAGCAGAAATATGGGACAAGTATGTGTGAACACTTGAGCAATGAGGTCTGTAATTAAGCTTGCCTCTTCATGAAAGATCATCAAAGAATGCCATGGGAAAAAAAAGCCTCAGGGGCATAGTTTTTCTTCTGTGATCTTTCTTCAGTGGAACCCTTCCTAAATGAAACTGGGAAGAAACTCTACCCTACTGTAAAGAAAAAGCAGTACCAAAGCCAAAAATACTGCACAGGAAAGAAAATCAGCATCTAGCTAGAGCTATCTCACAATCTAGGACTTGCAAATTTGCAAGACAGACATGCTCACATGCAAGGAAGTGACTGATACTCTCAGTGTGCTTCACTTTGTCCTGGGCCTTTCAGGGAAACTGCCAAAATATTCAATGTGTACAATAAAGTAACCTAAGCACATCTCCAAACTCTGAGAACTACTGGTGGTTTTGACTAGCCTCTTCTGCCATATGCCATGTGTCTGCAACTAGCCCTACCACATGCCTTGGCCAGCCAGTCAGGATCTCTGTGCTGTACTTCAGCTGGATCTGTGTGAGCATCCTTTCTTTACTCTGCAACTCCCACTTCCTTCACTGCAGCTCCCTAAAGCAAAACCTCCTCTGTACAGCAGACGCCATTTTTAATTACTGTGCTTTGGATTGTCATAATCCATACATATTAATCTTAGAGCTTTAATCAAGCCTGTTGAAGCATTCCTCTTTACCTGCATGTTGTATTGCAACACGGCAGGGCTACCAGGTGATCAAAAATAAGATTTGTGTTAGATTTTCTGTATACTTTTGCATAGTGAACCACAGTATTTTCCTATTAGATTGTTTTCCCATTAGTTAATTTTCTGTACCAAAATTCTGCTCAGAATGTCAGCTGCTATGCTCCACAATGCTACTACTACACATATTTAGAACAAGAATGCAGGAAAAAACCAAACCCACTTTTTTGCAAATATTGGCTGATAACTGAAGCCAGCCCCCTCTTCCTTTCTGGGCCTCAATTATGATCAAGTAATTAGGAAGTCGTTTTCCTAAAAGCTGCAGCTATTTTGTCGTCATAATCCCTTAAATGCAAACAAGCTTAGTAACTCATGTTACCAGTTTCCATGTGGTTTAAGAATGCAAAGGTCTACAGCAACATTCCTAAGTGCCTGTGTTTCGAAGAGTGGCATGTTTTGAAATATAGCTCTCAATTTGTTAAAAGTGCTAGAGAATATAGACAACACAGAAACCCCAGGGAACAGAAAACTGACATCCTGCATGATGCAGAGAGGCAGCAAGGAGCCTGCCTGCATCACAGAAAGTACTGTGTAGCCTTTGCAGCCAATAAATAGGAATAACCTAAGGCTACACAAACTTCAACCCCTCAAATCTCCAACATCAGAAAGTGCATAGCTTCTCATTTCATTTAATTACTCAGTAAAAAAGAGAAATGGTTACACCTGAGGTGTGTTACAAGTCAGAACATGAATATGGTACATCACATCTTTCATCCTGAAGTATTCAGCATTTTATTCCTTGACTACATTTTTGTGTACCAAACACATGCAGTTGAGATGTAACGATGGTCCTTTTCCCCTCTGCAGCCAAAGACTTGGCTTGGTATCTTTCCAGCTACCTTTTATCTTCCCAGGCTTTACACAGGCTCTAAGCCTATCACACATGCTCACTACTTCTCCCAGGTTAACTGAAGAGATTACCTTGTATTAGAGAAGCAGCAAAATGGGGAAGGAAAAGGTTTACTTCAACATGCATGCACTGGCAAATGATACACTATACTTTGCTCAAGATACTATTTTTCATTTTTAGAAAAGAAGAGGTTGTGTGGTTGTGGAAAGGTAAAACTTCAAGAAGTAATAACATTTTCTACGTGAAAATATTAATACTGATCTTTTTTCAGTGATGCTCTTATTTCTGTAGAACATAGATTGCAGTAGTGAGGAAAAAACCTAAAATCATACAGCTTCACTCACATACCTGCTAGACTTCAAAAACTCTTACAGTACATTACTATAATTACATTAGCAGGATGATTATTCAAGAGAAATGAACTGTTGTTATCTTGGTCTTCTAAAAATTTAGTATGAAAAAATTAACAGTCAGCAGCTGATGTAAAAATTTAAATACTTACTGCGTAGGAGCCTATGAGGAATGCAGCATTCGCTTGCTTTTTCTGATCAAACCCAGTATAATGAATTATTTTCTTCCTTATCAATGAAAGTGACTGCATCAAGAAATGAACAAGATTATAATTTTGCATTTCAGATCTTTTACACCTTCTTTTATAAAATCAGAGGAATGCATTCAGAGGAATGTTTCTTCAGTGAGATAACCAGATACTGTAGAGTAGTCCCTCAGAAGCTTTAGAAAACTTTATTGTGTCCCTACCTAGATTTTTCCAGTACTTTTCCCAGTATCCAGCCTAAATTTTTGATACAAATTACTGAAATATTTTCTTTTTCTTCTTAAATGCATGCATTCATATTCTTAGTTAGTATTTTTGACTTCAAGCCTTACGTAACAGATAGCCATTTATGAGATTAGGAAGTCGCATTCTCAAGAGCATCACAGGTATACTACAATGGCGAACATTTTAAACACAGAATTTACACATTTTTACTCATTTTTCCAACCCAAATGTAGATAAATCCACTAGTATTTGTTTCTAAGGATCAGAATCATGCTTAGATGAAAATATTTTGAAAGTGTTTCTAAACTTTATCATAAATAAATTTTTTAAGCGTCATCTTGGCATGGCATACAGTTTCTCCATTTATCTTATCATGTGGGTGGAATGGAATTTTCAACAGAAAGGACACAAACAGTGGTGGCAGTTATCCCCTAATTGGCCCTTGAAATAAATTCTGATGTGCTTGAAATTGCACACTTTGATCAACTGCTAAGCTATTCTAAAATGTAATTTTATGCATTTAATTATCAATGTTTCTTGCTCAAGATACCAGATTCAATGCACTCAAGACAAACTCCAGATCAGTAGCAGAAATACGTTCTCAGAAATCCTAACATGTCTGTCCAATGTCAAACACAAGACATGGAAAGGGACTATAACACAGACTTGTGTTGCTTCAGAGCATCCTGTATACAAAAATCAGAGACTCTCATCTCTGGCAAACCACAGTTACTCAGGTGGGAGTTTACCACCTCCCAGCCTGGACCACGAAACAGGTTTATCTCAGGCTTAGCCGGAGATAATTCTGTAAGTGCCCCAGTAATAACAGAGCAGCAACATCACACCCATGTGTGCCAACTGCTTCTCCAACCAAAAGAATAAAGCGAGTCTGAATTATGCAAACTATTATCTGTGACACACATGAAGGAATGAAAAAAAAAATACACTTAGTCTATAATGTGCTGGATATTTCCTCACTTTTCACACTTCAGTGGCAGTTTAAAGATCTAAGCAGTTTTGAAGAAGCAAACTGTGATTGACATTAATGAAAATAAGTTTTTTTATCTACCAAACAGGCTTTACACTCCAACATCTACTAAAGGTCAACTAACTTGAAGTCAGTTCTGTTAATTAATTTAAGAAATCCATCTTAAAGACACTAAGGTCTATCAAGAGCCCAATCCCAAAAATTACTGAGCTCTTGTAAGAGATAATAATATGCAGTATGAGCAGAGCATCCTCCTTCAGGCCAATGTTATCAATGCTACTAAAAATCAAATGTTGTTCATTACTGAAGAATGCCAGTATCAGAGGAAAGACCAAGACAAACAAAAAACTATCAAATAAAAACATAGCACTGCACTCTTGAGCTCACTCAATATTGGCAGATTGCCAATAGGATTGAATTCCAGGAAAGAAGCTTTTCATATGAAAGAGACTGTATTCATTTGGCAACTGATCTTCTAAAAGCTTAACAATAGTTACTGCCATAGTTGTGCATCTTTTCGTCCTTAAAAGTAAGTGGGTTTTCCATCCTGATCCTCCTCCTCCCTAAATTCACCTCAATAAAATCTAGTATTCATTTTCAGAATTCAGCTGGATTAGGAGAACAGGAAAGCACCTGAACAATAACAATAATAAAAGAAATTTTGGCCCGTTTGTTTTTGTTTTTTAGAAAGACAGTGATATTGGCTTTTGAATAAAAAACCCAAGCATTACCTTTAATTTCTTATTTAGCTTGCAGCAGTACCTGTAGACCATTGCCAGATTGAGTGGTCCAAAGTCTGCATAGAAGCTGTTAGAAGAAAGGAGAAAAAATGCACATGACCCCTGTAAATGCCTCTTTTTTAACAAGATGCACATAGCAAGGAGTAATAATATACATATGATATTCACACATCATTCTAAAAACAAGCACGCTTTCTTACATAAACACATACTGTTTTGTTGGAGGAAAGGTTTTGTCATCTTTAAACATGGACTAAAACTTTCTCCTTTGTTTTCCACACAGCTCCATTCAAAATACCAATATCCAGGTTTTAAGAACTATTCACTACTGTATCACTCAGTGACAAAAGGTTTTAAACTCTATATTAAGAGAAACTCATAAGCTTTACTTTCAAAGGAGCTAATTCATAGTGCCAGAGAAAAGGGAATACAGAGAATCAAGATTGATTAGAGTGTCAAAAAACAGCAAGCATGCCCTTGATCAAAACCATTTTAAGAATTAGCAACATTCCACATCATGTAAAAGGCAAACATTGTTCACTCTAGGGGGAATAATATATCCATTGTCAGCTCATAAAGGCTTGAATTGACTTCGCCATTTTTTTCTCTGATTCTAGGAAATTCAGACATTCCACTTAATACATGAGGAACCAAAGACACCCCCTTTAGTCTGGCAGTTCAATGTGCACTTCTGAATCTATATGGCTGCATCATGTTCCTGTCTCTTCTAACAGGAATGGGTACAATGAAAGCTTCTGCTTTGAAAAAATTTTAAGAAATCCTGGTGGGAAAGCAAGAAACCACTCCAAGGCCTATAAATCATCATGGCATATAAGTCTGAGAAGACTGAACTCATGTAATTAATTCTCCAATGACACTGATTCCTCACTGTTGTTGTTCTGACTAATTTATTTCTGTAAAAAACAGGAAAAAAATTAAGTTGATACTTACTTCTCATACACAAGTTCATCATCTATGCAGAAATAATGGGTATTTGCAGCTCCACTCCTTGGTTTTTGGCAGAGAATTGCAAAATAAAGGCGATCTGAAATGCAAGAAAATTCAAAGCTTTTATGAACATCATTTTTTTTCTTAAAGTCTGAAGTATTACCTGTCAATGGGACAACTTTAAATGGTTTAGAATGAAGAAAATCTTCTTTTAAGTAGTAAATTAGGTATTATTATTTCTCCAGTGTTAAACAAACAAAGCACACAAAGATGGAGGTTTTTTTCCTCAGCAGCATTCCCACAATCTGGAACTCTTTAGTACTCTTTCCCAAAATGCTCCTTGTTTGATGACTTCACAAAATAGCAGGAGCCTGACTTGCACCCACACACAGAGCAGAGACCTCCTTCGGCAGGTTGCACTCGCAACCCCAATGCGCACACCCCACCCCCCAAAACTAAACCACAAATCCCTCTACACCTCTGAACACTTATGTTAAAATAAATGATGAAGCACACTCACACCAAAACACAGGCACTTCCTTCTGTAAAGCCATAATTTTGACGGTAGTGCCATGCAATTGAAGCCTGCAGGCAACAGACTCAGGAGGGATACAACAGGGCAGCCCATGCTGCCCATGGAACACCAGCGAAGCCTCCACCTGGACATGCCAATTTCCATCCCCACCCCAGCTGCCCCTTCAAAGCCTGTGTGCCTGCAGGCAGGAGGCATCTTGTACTTGCCCTGGCTTCCTTGGTTAATTGGGGAAAAAAATACCAGTGGTATCCACATAGATATAAATTACTTTTATGGCTGGGGAAGCTGAAGCCCCAGTGAACTTTAAACACTGACTGTGCTCCTGCTATCAATTTCTGCGCTTGTGGTAATTGGTCAATAAAAATTGAGGCTTGCAGCACCACCACAATACTTGTCTTCCTCCTGCTGAGAAATATCATCATAAAATAATTGGATTAAAAACCTAAACCAAAAGCTTTTGTTTTCAAATTAGTTCCCTAGAACAGAGATATTATTTAAGTATCAAAACAGATCACCTGCATGCACTATTTCAAAACACAATCTGTGATGAAGAAAAACTGTCAGTTTTTAGACAGCAGGGGGTAAAAAAAAAATCATTTCAAGCTTCAAAACAACATCAGCCATGACCAGCACTTAGACATCATTACTTGGATCTTGAAAATACATGTCAAAGTATGCCATGAAAGGAGTTACCATATCTATATTTCAACAGTCATGTGCTCAGTGCTGATCTACATACACTAGTATCTCAAAGTGTGAAGGCAGACACCAAAAACGTACCAAAAAGTAAACATTTTCTTAAAGCTTATTTCAGCAGAACAGCAGCCTGATGTGAGTGGTTTGGTTTAAACATTTACATGTCAGGAGCATCAGCAGGATGTACGGTACCTCCTAAGCAAGTCAGATACCTATTTCCTTCCTCTCTAGCAGAAGAAAGGCACCCACCTTGCTTATTTAATTTCTAATCGTCCCATGTTGTAAGCAGAGCAGCTGCAGTCCTAGATGGGAGGTGCATAACCTGCTTCTATACCTTCCAGAATTTACCAAATCATCCCCTGAATACAAGTCAAAGGATAAAATTTAGAGTATTGTGTGCATTTTTAAGAAGTGACTAAACCGGATCACAAAGTGAATTATGTGTGGAAAAGCAAGTGCACCAACACTCCAGGTGGATACAAAATACGCTGTAGTGAAAACCAGTGAAAACCGCTTCACAGAGAGGCAGTCCTGGGGGGTGGACTTTTGGGTGTGCTCCCCTACTGCTGTGTTAATCGCTGAGCTGTGTCAAGGTGGACTTGCATGAATTAGAAACTGTAACAGGTATCCTAGGCAATACTTAAAAAAAAGAAAAAAAAGAAAAAAAGGAAAATAAAAGGAAAAAAAAGGAAAACACAGAAAAAAAGAAGTCAAGAAAAAAAGAAAAAGGAAAGGAAAAAAAGAAAAGAAGAAAAGATGGTAAAAAGCTGCTTTGCTGACTTATTTCCCTCTGGCCTGAGAATGAGAGCTAACGTGTGCAAGAGAACTGTGGACAAGGGAGGAAGCAGAAAGGAGAACTGAGAGGATGTGGTATCTAGGGATTGTGTTTAAACTGGCATTGCTAGATTAAACATGTGTCACAGCAGCCCCAAGCTATAATTTCACACCACTTCTAAACTGATTTAATGGCTAGCTGCCACCAGGTTCCTCACAAGGAAAAATCTTCTGAGTTAGCTCACTGAACCAGCCTGATAGGGGTTAACAGCAGGAATATGCAGCCAAGATTTTTCCCTCCCTGGAATCTGTCCTTAAGTACCAGTCTAATTATCGACTAGACTGAGCTCTCCTCTCTATTGTACACAAACAATAACTGCATCAAAGTCTGGGAAGAACGACTGTAGTACTCAAACTGAATACCATGGGTACTCAAAACTCTACCTTCTTGCACTCCAGCTTCTTCACATAAACTTTACATCACTTTTGAAAATGCCAAAGTACTTTGCAAAGAGCAATCCAAAATCTTCAAATACAAAAGGAGGACAAAAACGAAAACAAATGTAATTTACATAGGTCAAAGATCTAAAATAATTTAGCATTTTGCTCCTAAATAGGATTTGGGATAAAAGAATCACTTGCATCCCCAGTGCTTATACTCTTACTGAAATTCTTTTGCAGCTTGCAAAAATGTCCAGCAAAAATAAGAATTCCTATCTTGAGCAAGCAGTGTGTATGTGGCCTTCTGAATTGCTATTGGCAATGGTTCTCGCTGGAATCTCGGAGCTGTGTTCATTGTTGCTATTCTTAAAACACCTGAAAGAAACTTGAGTTTAATGAGTTTACAGAACTACCTCACAATAAGAGCAGTGTGTGTCAAATGCCAATATCCTGACAAGCTGTCCATTCCCGTGCACTGCTAACAATTACTCCCTATTATGTAAACAGCAGGCTCTATCTTTTTAACATGTTTCCTAGGGGGGATTTTAGAATGAATAAATTTCCTGTGAACATATTTACCTTTCTACTGATTTACCAGTCCAGCATCTGACAAATGCTGCATTACTCACCATGTCTGTTTTTACCTAGTTTTTTTCCAAACACATTCCAAGTTCTATTTAGTCAAGGATTAATGTGTTGATTTTGTAACAGAAATTAAAAGAAAGTAGAATTCCTTCATTAAGGATCTGATTGCAGGATTGAGAGCTTATACATAAAATACACTCAAGCACTGATGATTTGATTTTCACTAGGATTCCACAAAGGTTTGGACTACCAGAGCAAGGCTTCCCTTTCATTATCTTCATGTTTTCTTTGCTAATTTTAGCTTTTAGTATTTCATTTACATATAGAGCACTTGAGCACTTCCTAATTCCTGCAAATTTCTGATAAAAAATCATACTAAAACTATCAAACTAGAGCAGACCTTTCTAATCACCTCTCAGAAGAATGACAGAGTAGGGCTCACTGCCTTACAGGCTGCATCTGCTCTGCAGTTAGGAGATATGGCTGCAGCATGTTAGATATACTTCAAATACACTTAATTTTGTCAGCCTTATATAACAAAATAGTTAAAATACATAAGCATGGATGTCACTGCAGGCAATTAATTTGAATAAGCATTCAATGTACAACAAAATGAGCCTACATACCCCTAGCTGAGCTACTGTGGGTACCTCAACTAGTGAGACTAAAGCTAGCAGAAACATGACTGTCCAAGCTAATTGCAGAATGTATACAGAAGCAAAAGCACACTGCTTGTTTGTCAGAGCCACAGTGTTCCATGGAAATAGATGAGCAGAAAATTGGGAGCTACCATTTCAAAATCACATTCATGTGAATTTAGAGATGAAAAAATAGTCTCCTTTTACTCTCAAAAAGCTTGATGCTTCTCAGGTTGTGCTGCACAGGCCTTCAAGACAGAAATTTCATTAATTCAATAATTACAGTTGGACTTGATGATCTTAGATGCTTCTTTCAACCTAAGTCATTCAATGACTTTAAGTGACAACTAAATAGTAAACGGGCACTAGTGGCAGGATGAATCTGCATATGATCAGCAAACATTATTTAATACAAACAGAAATTCTACAGTTCTATTGTTAAATAGATGCCTTAGATGAGAAACTCCGAGACTGACGGTACAACAAAACCCAGTCTGTTTTGAACCACCAGGAATGTAACCAAAGAGTTTTTACTATTGTAAAAGGAGTGTATTTCTAAATTCAGAGTTGGTATATGGAATTTTTTTGTGTTTGACTTAAAAAACTTCAAAATATTTGAAACACATAAGAGAAAACATAAAAGGCAAATCCTGTTGCAGTGACAAGACAAAAAGCAAAATGGTTTAAGATTTTCTTTTTATTCTTTCTATCCTTGAAAAAACTCATTAAGACAGCACTATGATATTTCAAATCTAGCTAATGACAGAGTTGGCAATTAGAACAGCCTGGATTCTCATAAAGGAAATGAAAGCACACTAAAAAGATAAAGGAACTTTTTTTTAAAACAAAAAACTATGAAAGCATTATTTTTAGTGCCATGTTATGACTGATCAACACTGATACTTCACTTGCACGGAGTGCTTCCACTCTGCTGCTCTTGACTGATACACAAGAATACATATGTTCATGCACTTTCAGTGCTGGATTAGACACTAAAAGCCTTAAATATGTATTTAAAATCTTAACTTTTGGAAAGACTCACAAATAAATGAGGTCATATTGACAAAAGAGTAAGCACAGCTTTTGTACTGAGATAGTTGTGCTGACAGTCAAAATATCAGAAACTTAATGGTACTTATTAGAAGTGTCCTTAGCATTCTAGAAAAATAGTTTTCTCTTGGGTACAAAAAGTTTATATGACAAGCCAGCACTCCTGGAAAAAGACAGTTTAATGGTTTGGAAAAAAAAAAACCAAACTGCACTACAAAGCAAAACAACAACCCACATATCAATGAATACATTAAAATTAATATTTAATTATCAACTCCAACTGACAGTATAAACAAAATTATTCTCAATGAAGGAAAAAAATAGGTATGTACACTGCAGCTTAGAGCATCCTTCAAGATGCTAGTTCCATACTGTAAACAAACTGGAAATACATTCCGCAGGAAGAAAAATCAAATGTCAAAAAATGTCCCCTGACATTACATCACTTGAAATTTAATTTCATGAATAGTTGTTGTAGTTACTCGTTTTAAAATTCACTTCTGAAAATAGATGAGAGAAACCCACACCTTTTGCCTGAGGTTTATGCATTATAATTCCACCTCTTCTTTAAAATGTTATTTATAAAATCAGAGCAATGAGAAAGAAGAACAGCCGAGGAAAGGAACAGCTTTCAGGCATCTCACAGAGCATTGCTACATTTTATTTAGATCATATAAATTACTTATCTCAGAGTTCAGAAGGATATGGGAATATGCTTCTAATAAACAGAAGAAATGCATTCAGTTCCAGCAAATTGAATTCATACCAGCAAGCCTCATGCACTAGTCGACAAAGACAAAATGATAAAGCAAACCATGCAGCTTAATAAACAATTTTTTTAAAAGAACAGCTTTCCTGAACTAGTCTTAATAGTAAACAAAAAAAAAAATTTAGATAATTCTGATTAATAGTTATTCTGACATATGGATGATGCATGCAATTAATTACAAAATTAAAAAATGCAATAATTATTGTATGTATTTGGGGTATAAAATTCCTAGAATGTATTTGAAACTTTGCTGTTTATGAATGTAACATCACACAAGAAAAGATCCATAAATCTTTACAGCAATTTGGGTTCATGTTCTGCTTCTGTCTTTTGCAAAGATGAAAATAAGGGTAGTCTGCAATGTTCTTAGTAAGTTTGGCACTGTTTGTGTAAGCACGTAAGCTAACACAGGTCTCTTAGCCTTTACAGTGGTTCAAATATTTACCAGTATGGCCATGTTTTGAGAATAAGACCTTATATTTTGCCTCCAGTCCACACCTATTAAATAACTTCTCAGAACTACATTATGAGAAGGCAGAACTGACATTTCAAACCTTGACATAACTTTACAACAGCTGAATAAAAAGGTAAGCCTGTTATCTTATACTTTTACGATTTCTCTTTAAAAAAACAAGTATGACATTGCAGCAAGCTAAAAATTAGACTGTAATTCAAATCAGGACTAAAAATCAGACAATAAACAGCAGCCACTGTGCACAGCAAGATCAAGACAAAGTGAAGTATTGTTAAATATAATTATCTAGTGCACTTTAATAATACTTATTATACTAGGTACTGCTGCACATCTGCTGAAATCCCACTGAAAAAATACAGGTCAAAGCCTAGGTGCTCTAATGAATTTAAATGGGTGGATATTTTTTTGAGGGAGAAAATACAGTTATTTAATGGGCCTGTTGATGCCAGACACACATCACCAGATCCAAGCAACTGTTTCATGAGACCGGTTAGACAGATCTGTTTGCTGGAGATGTGAGCTGGACAGGGCTGCATGGTAATCCAGGTAGTGAAATCACTTTGATAGCAAAAAGTCATTATCTGTCACATGACTTGTTTCCACACTTGACCTTAAAATCAAACTATCACCAGGTCCTATATAAATGGTTGCTGTTATAGAAAAAATACACATATGGGGTTATTTGAGCCTTAGAGTTCTGTAGATAAGTACACTGTTATGTTTCTCTGGGTAAATAAGGCCTAAATGCTGTCTTTTTGGCAGGAGTACTTAAGATTTTACTCCTTGACAGTACTAAAGCTTTTTAAAAAGAATAATCTGGTAAGCTCTGGCAGTTTACATTCTTTCTACGTTGCTATGCCAAATTTTCAAAACAAAATCTTACGGTTTTCTAAACATACCATTATCTAGGAGACACACTAGTTAATTTAAGGAACCCTGTTTCTTGGCAGAGAAATAAAAGGTACATTGATACCTTTTCTGCATGTTTGTTCTTTATACTTTTGCTTGCTCTGTCCACAGATATTTTCTGTGCCCTTCACTGAGATGAGCCGGGAGGTTTATTTCTTGCTTTCTATGAGAAGTTGTAAATACACTGCCATTCTGAGATCGTGACACATGACTTAGAAAGTAATTTTTGTTGTTGTTGCCTTTAGGCAACCTAAACTCAAGGTCGTCCTTTAGCTGGGGAACTCAAACTTAAACTCGGAATTTTCTGGCTGTGATCCAATACGCTTCTTAAAAGAGGCAGACTCCTGTGCCAAAACAAAGCGCGGCTTGGATCCTGGAGTCACGAAAAGGAGGGACGACACTGAGCAAACCCGCCTGCACAAGCTGTTGGCACTCTTGTGTCAAGAAGAGGTGCGACATTTGCCCATTAATTCATCCATTAGCCAGCAAGCACGACATTACGGCATCAGGAGAAACATATATATTTGTGTGTGCGTCCCTCCCCCCAAAACGTGGAGAAATGTGTTCCTTCCACCCCCCACCACC
>VXAC01001193.1:275188-441117 GCA_013399225.1 Rhipidura dahli | reverse complement strand
CGCCTGTCTGGGCGCGCGCCCGGCCCGCGCTGCTGACGTGGCGCTGGCGGGACGGGGGCTCGCGGCCCCGGGCGTGAGGGCTCCCGCTCCGCGTGCTCCCCGCCGGCTCCGGGGCGTCGCAGCCCGCCAGGTGCCCCTCATGGCATCTGCCGAAAGAGGGGCCCAAGGACTCGTAAGGCCGGCTGAAAACAGTGCAGTACGTGCAGGCTTATGGTCTGAACATTAAATGAACTTACGTGGAAAGTTAAAATAACTGGGTTTGAATCTGCCTCTTAGATACAGTGATACTTTGAAACACACAGTTATTTTAAATAGCTGTAGCGCTAAACCGAGCTAGTAGGTACAACAGCTCCTGAAAACCACTCCCTTCCCACCTCCGTCTCATTGGCCATTAGGAAAGCCTTTAAGGAACTACTCAGTAGTCTGCTGAGCGTGCATACTTGTGGAGGAAAACCTATTGGAAACTAGTTGCCACTTTTCACAGCATAACTTTTTAAAAAATATCTTTTCTAAATAACACCAGAGACCTAAAATTCTGCTGACACTTCAGAAACAAATTCTCCCGAGGTTGAATGTGGCCATCGTTGTTCCAATCCATTATGAATGTGGTAGTCATTTTCTCGCAGGCCTCCATCAAACTCTGAAGCTGTGGCCAGATGCAAAAGGCAGGGCTGGTGCCTTGGTTAGGATACTTCAGCTCTCGTGCTGAATTCTCCTCTCTCTCCTCCCTCTTTTTGTTTGTCTGCAGTTTGTGAGTCTTTCTGAAGAAGTGATTTTCCTGGGAAAATACCACATAGGTATTTACCCGGGAAATACCACAGGGGCTGTGGTGTGGTTCGTGTTGGTATTGAAGTGGTGAGGGTGGATGATGTAAAGAGCTAGAAAACTATAGCTTAATTCCTTAATTCCAGTGTCTTTTAATAGTCCATAGTTCTTTTATCTATAGTTCGGTAAATGCATCTATTAGGACCAACAGAACTATTACCATTGTATATTGTTTTAATTCTACTGAAAGCAAAACAAGCAGGAAGGCAGCTAGAACATTTCCTTTAAAATCAAAAGCACCAAGAACAACAAAAACTGAAAAACAAAAGTGGAATAAGAATCGGTGTCCTCAGCTGTGATTATCAGATGAATGAAGCAGAGTGGAAGCACTACAAATAAAATGAGTATTTATCATTCATTCTCTTTGAAAAAAAAATTTCTGTGTTTATTGTCTTTATTTTACAAACATATGACCAGTTTTCCAGCCTGCTTTTTGCTGTTGTTTAAGTAACATAAGGCAGAGAGGCAGATACATTCCAGAGTTTCTGGCATGCTGAAAAATACTGGTGAGCTGGGGGAGTGCTGGACGGAGGAGGCAGCTCCTTATTTGTGACTGTAGGGGCAATGGTTCATGAAAAGCAGACTTCATTCCCCTGTGAGCCTCAGCTGCCTGCCTGTCCCAGTCTGTTATGCCAAGTTTGAGGAAGCCTCTGGCCAGCGCTGAAATCACAGGGGTTCAGAGTCTGCACATGACTACCTTTAGCCCTGTGCCGAGTGCTCTTTAGTCAAAGCAGGGAACTTACAACAGTAGTTTTCCATTAATAATATCCTTCCTCTAAACACGTAATATCAAAATAGTGGTATAATGAATAAGTTGCTAAAGCATAGTATCTTTAAAGAATTACTTTGTTCAGTATTGTTATGTTTCTTAAGCAAGCTTTTTCTTTTTCATCAAGGAACACTGCATTTAATTTCACATGCTCTTAATGTGTAAAGCTTTCCAGATCTTGCTCTGGGACTGTCAGTGACCTTAATGGATGCAGGAACAAACAGCTTCATGAAAAGCCATTTTACAATTGCATTAAAGCTTAAAAAGGGAGAAAAATTGCAGTTGAGACATATATGTATGGTAGGTAGCATTTTACAGTGAAGGTCAAAGATCAGAGGTCGCAGAAAAGGACATTTTCTTCCATAAATCTTGGAATTTTTTTTTTTTCCACATTGCTAAAAGGAAGTGTCTCCTGGATGAAAGAGGGCACATCAACTTTAATGAAAGCAATAGATGTTGAACACAAACATTTGTAGATAAATGGGTAATATGAAATATGCCAGAACTGCAAACCAGAACGCTGTTATGCCTACTTCAGTTGTCTAAGACAGAAATAACTAAGGACAATTTATTCAGAAACCTCTTGCTCTGAGAGAAAGTACATACATACAAAGGGAGAACATTCTTCTGCAAATCTTTATAGGGAAAAAAATAACTTGGCTTACTCCAAAACTGATAATCTGATTGGATATGAATTTAAGACACACCTCTTTGTATCACATTTTTGTATCACACAAAAGATTTGCAGACAATACAGGATGATGTATTTAAAATATTTATTTGAAACAGTGAAATGTATTTCATAACTTCTGTCAGTGCCAGATACAAAAGTAGGCATAAGCTTAAGCCCAGGTGTTCAAAATTGTGACTTTTTAAGGTGTATTTCAATACAAAATTGTCATAGTGGTAGAAGCTTTAAAAGAGTTAAATCAAGAGAAGTCTTGGATTGAAGACCTGTGTTGATCTGTTGAAGGCAGAATCCCAAATTCTTCCTGAGCAAAGTCTGATTTTTTTAGTTTAGTGCACCTTGAACAATGATTTTTAAAATATATTAGCAATATTGTTTGATGAGGCAATAATAAGCTCCAAGATTTTTTGCAATCAGTCTCAGTTGTGTTTTAGTTTTTATTATCTTGTACTCAATGGAAATAGCACTTTTGTGTCTGTCTCTAGAGTCAGGTAGTTTATTCTATGCTCTGATTTTCTACATAAGGTTTCAGATGTCCCACAAAGGCACAACAGAACCGATGCTTGTTGGAATTCACTGAAGAACTCTTCTTGTAGAGCATGAATTTAAAAAAAAGTATATATTACATCCTTGTCATATGTCAATAATCTGGGGTTTGTTTGAGAAATTCACTGTTTTAACTCCTGCCAGCTGCAGGACTGTATTAATGGGAACATGATCCAGCCTGTTTTTATCAAGGTGCAAAAAATGAACTTCATTGCCTGGAATGAGAATAACATGTAAATTATTAAATAACATATTTATTTATTCAAAGAGGTAAGTGAATTGAAACAGCATTCTGACTACCTACTAGTTATTGTACAAATGTGTACTAGTTCTGTAGACTGCACAATATACTGTATTTCAAATAATAGCAATTGTTTAATTATGTTCAAATTTTAATTATGTTAAAGAAACAAGGAACATTGAAGCACCTAACAGTTTAAATCTGCTGTAGCTTGATGTTTCCTAATAATGTGATAACTGTCAAGTTGCAATTCCCCCTTCATGCTCTGCTCCTCTACTAAAACCACATTAAATGCCTCACATCAAATGTGAAAGCAGAATGTAGGTAAATACCACGATGTCAAGAAAACCCTCCAAACTTTGAGGCAGTTGTTCCATCAGCACTCCAATCAATTTCTGCAGGACTGTGATCAGCTTTATGCCACTTCTGTGGGAGATGGGAGTACACAATGACACTTTGCAAATTCCTTCATGCTACAGAAATCACACAGTTCAACAGAAGACTGTCTCCTTAGGACCCATAGGGACAGCAGGCGAGATGGCAGCAAACAGCTGAAGGAGACAAAACAAAGCAGCTCACCTGGGCCTATAATCAAAGCTCCTCCCTGTTGAGCAGGATCGCCTTGAAAATCAAAAGCTGGGCCAGTCATTGCTCTCCATATACTCCTAATGCTTCCCAGAAATGTGTTTGATTTCACATGAGGGCTTTGAACTAAACAAAACCACAGAACACTTGTTATCTAGAAATACGAAAGTATATAAGAACAACAGCATTGATCAGCTGCTGTGAATAGTTTAGAGATTCCTGACTATCAGTGTTTTCACAAAATATAGCCTATGAGAGACAGTCTGGTGGGCAACTCACTTTCTCTTTACACTGCAATCATACTATTTTGTCATAGCATTATTGTTTTGTTTGTGAATGTCTAAATAAGATGAGAAAATTATTCTTACCTGACACTTTATCATCTTCACCTCTTTTCATGCCAAGTATTTTATAAATTTCCCTTTGTGGGTCTACATACATTTCATGTGTGTACCCAGTTAAACTGCAAAAGGGCTGCAAAATAGAGGCATACAGAGAGAGAGGGAGTGAGAGAGAGAAAAGTATCTGTAAGGTTAGGGCAGTAACTAGTTAGGGTCTACTGACAACAGAAGAAATATTGACACCCAGCCAGCTCCACCTTCCCCCCTCTTATTTAAAAACTGTGTAGAAAATTTTTTGGCCTCAAAGCTTCTATTAAAACAAAGCTTCCAGTGAAATCAAGAAAAAATGTTTCCTTAGCAACTCCTGGTGGTTTTTAAACTGAAAGTTTGAATTGCTTTTTTTACTCATGTATTACTATTAGAATTGCTTCATGAATACTATCCCTTTTTATTGCCATTGCAAAAGACCACCATGCAGAAAAAATCCTTCAATACAGCCCATTAAGACACAATAGAAGATACATTTTATTTAATGACTACTTTATTTACCTTGATGTGATGATATGATGACTGTCCAATAACTATAAGCCTCACATTTGATTCCTAGAACAGAACATGGATACTGAAGCTGTAAAGAGGAACAGGGTGTTTCCACATGACTTCAAAGCATTAACAGAATCTGGTATTTCAAGTTAGTGATTGCAGCACATTGACTTAAAATTATTTGACGTTAATATTACTTACATGTTTGGAGACTGCACTTTTATATATCACCTGCAGTTAGCAGCTACATTAATTTATGAAGTGAAAAATTATTTTTAAATATAACTTTTGAATTACAGGTTCATAAACTTTAAAGTTTCCTGCAGCATTGGTAGGATTGTCTTTTCAATTGCTTACAACATGCTAAGATTTTGGAAACTCAAAATTTCCACTCAGTTGCACCTACATCTAAAGAAGCAGCATGCAAATAATGGTGCCCAACATCTCTGATATACCTGTATGGACACCCATTAACAGATATAACTTGCATTCACACGCACTGCTGTCTATTGCAGGTGCAACCTTAGGCCTGAGTCTAAAACCGGGCCAAAACTGAAGTCCATTTAGGTATCAGTAAAAACAATTAATAAATGTAAGGTGTTTTATTAGGGTGTAATATTTGCCTGTCCCATATAGAATCATTTCCCATATAAAATCACGTTGCTTGTTATGAAAAGAAGCCCTCCTAAAACCAGAGTACTTGCACTAAGAAAAGCATGGACATTTTTGACTCTCTATATACATTCATTTGAGGAGCCAAATTAGGAAAATATCCTTTTGAGTAACACTGATGAAACGGTTTAGAAATATCTGTCCTGAGAAGGGAAGCTGACAAAAAAATTGCTTGTTTTTGTCCTCAAATCCTAGTCCATCTCAGATGGACTTAGATGGAGTTGCTGTCAGCAATGACCTGAGTCTCTGTCTTTGGCTGTGCTGCTCTTGGGAATAAAGTATGACAGAATTTCAATCAGCAGTCTAGAAGAGACAGATTGACCTTCCACATTTAGCAGGAGATCATTGTCTTCTCTGGTGTCTCCTACCACCCAACAAATACACATCGATAGCAACCCCTGCCCACTCTGATTCTCCTTTTTGTTGCTATCATTCCTGTTTGTGCAGCTGCCTGGAGAGCAGGACACACTACTAATGCAGCTTACCACAGAAAAAAGGTACTAATTTTATTCCAGATCAATTTTCTGATCTTGTTCTGTGCGCAACCATCAGTTGGCTGTACTAGCATAATGGAAAGGGCAGTAGTTAGCAGTCAGAAGACAGCTGTCCAGGGCACTACTAATATCAAAAGAAATGCCTGTCAGATGTTGTCTAACTGTTCTGAACACAGCAGTAAAAAGAGCACCAAGCTAATAGGGCAGGGAGAAATAATGCTGCTGCAACAGAGCATGTAGTGCCATAAATCCTTTCCTGTGTCTCCTAGGCAGATTCATTATTGCTATTGTAGCAAACAATGAAAGTGCTTCTTCTGAGCCATTTTTTTTAATTCCTAGAAGCCTTACATAAGCCTGTAGCTGGACATAACAAATCTGCTTGACTGCAGTCACAAACATATTAAGGACAGAGTACTTACTTGTAAAAATGCCTTAGGGACTTTTGCCAGATCTTCTACATACTCCTTACAGGTGTAACACAAAAAATTCTGCAACATACCCAGTTGAATGTGTCAGAAACAGATATGATTGCACAGCAATGGAGCAGCAGACTTTGGACACACACCACTTTGGAGGTGATCAGGAACAAGGAAGGGGAAAGATTCCAGCCACCAAATTTGGATTAGGATACTGGTTTAATCCAAGCCTGAACAAGGACACTGGGCCTGCAGCCTTGCGAATATTTTTATCTCTAGATATTTTAGGAATGTGATAGCTGGCTCGACAGCTGGGAAATCAAGGAACACGATACTTGTTTCCCTAAACACCCAGCTGAAGAAGTATTTCCTTTCTGGTAAATACTGTCTCACTTTACCAAAGAACAGGGGATCTCAGGAGCAGCACTGATCTTCTTTGTGCTTTTTTCCCCCTCCGCTCCAGCCGAGCCCGTGCTGAGCCCCCGCACCCCCGCCCTCGCACAGCCCCGCCGGGAGCCGGGCTGGGCCCCGCGACGGCCCCTCCTCACCCGCACGAACACCACGATCGCTTTCTGCTCCCCGTATAGGGCCTGGAAGGGGACTCTGCTCCCGTCCGCGTCCAGCACCAGGCAGCGGGCGGCCTCCCGCAGCTGCTCCTGCTCCGGCCGCTCCGGCCGCCGGCCGCAGCCCCGCGCCCGCCCGACCTGCTGCGTGACCGGGGGCACCGGCGGCCCGGCCATGGGAGCGCCGAAAGGAAAGGCGGAGCTGGAGCGGAAAGGCGCGGGGCGTTGTGCGACGGCGAGGAAGCGACGGGGCCGGGATGGAGCGGGGCGGCTCGTTCCCGTCCGCGGGAGCGACCTCGGGCAGCCGCTCCGCGGTCCAGGAGGAGCTGGGGAACCTGCGACCGAAACCGCTGGGCGCCCGTCAGCCACAGCCGGCGTGCGGTTTGTACCCGGGAAACATACGAAAGTCACCCGGCGTTTCCCAGGAATGATGTGCAAGCAGGAGCAGTGATATGGTCTTAACGGCCTCGAGGTCGGCGTTCGCTTTGCGGGACACCGCAGCACTGCGGGCTGTAGGCGAGATAGAAAACAGTTCTTGAGGAGCTGTCGAGCTGCTGTATCAGACAAAAAAACATACCAAACCCGGTGTCCCTATTCCTGCAAAAGCAGAGCTTCACAGTACCTTGAGAGCTGAATAGCAGAAGATGGCGGAGTGCACACAGAAATTAGTGAACAGTCCTTAAAATAAGAAAAACACTAGGTTGTTGAAGAGTATTATCGTCTTTCAGATTGTTGTGTCAGCTGAAAGCTTACGAGGACGAAGGTACTTTTCTTAGTGGGCAGAAGAGAAAGAAGTATCTGAGAGAATAGGACTGGGGGATCTCCAGAAGTTATGCTGCTTTGTGAAAGTCTCTGATTATATTAATTCCAAAGTTTGTCTTGGCAGATTGCCCCAGGGTCTATATGTTAATGTTATCAAACTTATATACCCTGTGCTTTGGGTTACGCCCACTGCTTTTATATTACTGGCAGTGAGCACATCGAACATGCTAAATCTTGTAGTTTGGTATGTCCTCACAAGGACTCTGATTTAAAAGGTGATGAATTCAAGTTAGTAAAGATTAGTAAAGAACTTTGGAAAATTTTGAAATTTAGAATTCTGCTACATGCAGTTGGACCCAATGATTTTAAAGGTCTTTTCCAACAGAAATGATTCTATGATTCTGAAAGAATTTGGGCAATATTCCCCATTGCTGTTCTCACCAGGCTTCCTTGTTCAGTTACCAGTATGCTGTCCAACACATTTCTTCCATTGGTAGTTCATAAACCAAACTGTGGGCTGTACAGCAGCACTCTGCCTCTCCCTCAGAAGTACTAATGAGAATGTGCTGCCTACCCTTGACTATTGCAGGACATAGCAAAGCAGAGGACTGTCTACTTTTCACAGGCTTTGGTCTCCATCTCAAAGTTGAAGTGGATAGGCTGTAACCTCGTTTTGTTACGCCTGCAGTAAAACCGGGTAGCATTGGGCAGGGCTCAGGGGCACAGCTCAGCACTCAATCGTCAGTAGAGCTTGGACCAGGGCCTGTGCCACTGCAGCTGGAAATCAGAAGAGGCAGTCATATCACTGTAGGGGATCTGCTGCTGCAGCCTCTGAGCGGGAGCACAGATGAGACTGCTGATGGAAAGAATTGGGCATTGTGGTGTCACAAACTCAGAGGATACTGCCCTGGGTCAGTCTGCACATAGCTGATCTTGTGCATCCAGAGGGATTGTTCTTTCTTGATTTGAAATGAAATCTGAGAAGCCTAAGAGAGGCACTCTGCCTGTCTAGGAGAGGTGGTAATCATTCCTACTGGGCCAGTGAAGACTGCCTGCAGACTTTGCTTTATTTATGTAACTTGGCCTCCTTAAACTAGCTGAAGAGGCACATCCTTAACAGCTGGTTTCAGCAGTATACAAATGAGGAACAGCAACTTTCTTCTGAGAATATTTGCCAAGGCATTCTCTAAAGCCCCTCAAACAGCATGCTTCTAACTTTTAGTGGAGAATCTTTAATGTTGCTAGAATACAAATACAAATTAATGTCACCCCCAGTTTTATAGAGAAAGAACAGAAGCAAAGGCAGTTGTATTCTGACTTGTTCTCTGAAAGAGGAAACACTCAAAAATTAGCCGTCACATTTTGAATGCTGAAGCTTAAAGCCTTTCATTAATATATGCTTAACAAAAGCACAGACATAAGTTTCACTTAGATGGGAAGAAAGAATCCCTATCTGCTGGTACTCTGGACAGTAACAACTGTCAAAGTGTGCAGTCTACTAAAACTCCATAACTCTTCAGTATGTGCTATGCATAGAGAAATTGCCTTTTCTTTCCTTTCCCCTCTTTTCTTTATAGGTTACAAATATAGAAATGTGAATAACTTAAAAAACCACATTTGTCTGAGTGATGTATTTTTCATTGTCTTAAGGAGGATCAATCAGTGCACTTATATTATTAATTTTGATTTGGCATACATGTCACTCTTTACTGCAGTGCAATTTGCAGTTGTCGAAAGAAACTTAGCTAATATTTAATTAATCAATGGTTGGGTTACTTTGTACTGTGGATAAAAAATTCAAATTCCTACCATTTCAAGAGGGAAAACAATAATTACGCAAAGATGGCAGTTAATTTATTTGTTCTGTGTTGACTAGTGAAACAAAATGCCAGTTGTAATTATGCAGCCTTAATTCCTTTATATACAGCAGCTGAACAAAATATTTGACAAGAGCAGTGTGGCCTGCATCAATACCATAAATGCACCACCTAAAGTATACGATGCTTCTTTGCAAAGCAACATGTTATTATCAGTTTACTACATGACGTACTGTTTACTTAGCACAAAGATGTTTGTTTTCTTGTTAATCTAATACTGTTTAACTAGAGATAACATGGTTATTACTTATCAGCAAAAAATAAATTAGTGTTGACAATTCCAGGGAAAAACATCATGCTAAACACCAGCTAAGAATTAGTTGTTTTTAAACTGTTGTTGTAATTACAAAGGACTAAAAATGTGGACTGTCCTCTAGACAGGACAGATTTTTCTCTATGAGGGTGCTGGGAGAAGTATCCCAGAGAGGTTGTGGACTCCCTGTCCCTAACAGTATTCAAGGCCAGGCTGAATGGGGCTTGGAGCAACCTGGTGTAGGGGAAGGTTCCTTACCCATGGCAGGGGGGTAGAACTAGGTGATCTTTAAGGTGCCTTCCAACTCATAAGAGGCTTTTTCCTTTATCTCTGTCTTTCATTGCTCCCTTAGTGTCACAATATCCTGGGGGTATGCTTGAATAGTATCATGAAGTGATTCTTCTGACCAGCATGGACAGTAATTTGAAGCCTTGAAAGAAATTTTGCAAATGGTGGGTTCACCTCCAGTTTTGCTACCTGCTGTGTGTTCTCATCCCAGTGTTGTTTCTTGTTAGTTTTGCTTCCTGTTTTGTGTTTTGTGGTTGTTTTTTTGTTTGTTGGTTTTGTGTGTGTGGTTTTTTGGGGTTGTTTCGTTTGTTTCTCTGTTTTTGTTTGTTGAGGGGAGGTTGGTTTTTTGTTTTTTTCCCTGAAGGGGGAATTACTATGGTTTCAAAGCTTGCCTAAGTTTTGCTTTTTGTCTCCCTTTAAAAATTCAAAATTATTTACCAGACTAAAGGGCTTCATAAGTCTGGCTGCAGTATCAGAGTATCAGTGTTTATTTCATATTGACTCACAGTTGTTTCACAGCACTCATAATAGAAATGCAATTTAAAATCTACGCAAATTGTTCAAGGATCATAATGACATATGGAGAGAAAATATTTCTTCTGTTATATCTGATATATTTAGTTTTGTAATGCAAACCTTACACAGAGAGCAGTAGTACAGACTTTACTACACAATAAAATAAGTATTAAGTGAAGTATGCACATTTTATTTAATGTAGCCTCAAGGCACAAAGAGAACTTTTAATGCATTTCGCAAGAACTCTCTGAATTTGATCTGTTTTGCAGCTAACTACTCTCTGTGCTGCAAATGAGAAACAGAGATGACCATCTCTATGTCAAGAACAGTAAATTATGTGTGAAGACGCTGTTTATTTACTCTAAATGCCACTGGTTTGAATCTTTTATAAAAGAACTAAGAGGAAGCAAATTACTGCTTAAATAGATGAGACATGGGCAAAAAGCAAATACAAGATATGCTACAATCCAGATCGGCCAAACAGAATTATCTTGTATCTTGTTACAATAAGGCTCTTAGAAAGTAAGCTAATTATCATGAGTGTAAACCAGATGAGAGGATTAAAAAATAAAGAATGTGAAAAAAACCCGAGGTGATTTCATGGGGTGTTCAGGCCAAATTAAGCCTTAATTAAGATTGGTATCTTGCAAGGTAAACAAAAACTTGCTTGAAAACTTTATATACTTTTCCTTTTTGAACTTTTCCCCTCCTCCCCCACCATTTTTTGCTTATATGGAAAAACATATTGTGAGAAGATTGTAGTTCCCAGCTACTATTTCTGTTTTCTGTGTTCATAGAGAGCTGAATGTGTGCTTAGCAGTAGATTCAGTGCAAATGGCTCTTTTATGTATGTCAACATTGATATTTAGCTACAGTTAGGAATTCCCTTCTGGAGACCAGTGGATGGTATAGCGTTTTTGCTGGAGGCTAATAGCTTGTGCTAATTATAGCACACACTTGAAACAGATCTCTTTATTTCATGGTATATAATTAAGAGTAGCATCACTTCAGCATCAGACATATCTCTTGAGCCTCTTTGCTAGAGGGATCAATTAGAAACCCAGACCAGTTCTCATAAAGAGGTAGATTTGATTTTTTCACAAGATTGTGTGGCTGCTTGTATCCTAGGGACAACAAATCCATGGCCCATGCCCACCCTCCTGCCTTTCAAAATGTCTAATAAGTGTTGCCTAATTCTGTCTTAATACTGACTGAGTGAGATGATGTGTGTGCCATGCTCTGATGAAGTAAGCCACAGTTTTCATTTAGTGGGTACTTCCTTAAGAAATTATTTAAATAAGAAAAGAAGTCTGAAGATAAAGTGTCTAATGGCCACGTGGACCCTTCATCAGAAGCTTTAGACATTACAGCTTTCCAGCTTGCTCTCTTATTTGGGCCTTTAAAATCCTCTCCAGTGGAAATAATGTGTTTGGTTTGTTAACAATGAAAGCTTCTACTACAGCCAGTAAAAGTCATGCCGGAGCTGAGGTGGAGGGCCTAGCCCTGAAAGCCTTTTGGTTCTGGAGTTCATGTGGATGTTGGTGTGAATTCTGCACTTGGTGCTTTGAGAGATGATTGTTGGCTTAAGGCTCAAAAATATGGCCCCTTCCGTATCTCCACTGTTTAAACAAGAAAGGTGTTTTTCCTTCTGTTGTTTGCATCATAATTATGTTACTTACTTCAGCAAAGATGTCAATCTGCTCCATATTTTTCTTTCTTAATGAAGCTATTTATTCTTTCCCTATTTTTCAGTTGCTACTTTCAATTATCTTTTTAATGTTTCTAGTGCAGTCATTCATTTATACACAAAACTAGCAGTTAAAGTGAAGATCAGAATAAAAAGGGGAATATAGATACATTGAATATACTTTAGTTAGAGACAACCATAAATTAAAATACATTAACATATGAGCTAAACCACAAATTCTTTAACTGAAAGGTCTGTGAATGTAAAACAAGTTTATTTTTTTGGCATATTGGTGAAAGGGAATTCAAATAAGTTCATATATAAGTACTGTTGTTTCATTACACCCTCATGTTTCATGTACTTTAGAATGTGCAATGTCCTTCTGTCTGCAGCCTAGGATTTCACATGTAAAACCTGAAGAATAAAGTGCACAAAACCAAAATCTGTTAAAAGAAAACAATGGGAAAGGATTGAAAAACCCCTCTAAGCTCTTTTTTTTTTTTTTTTTTCCATTTTCCTCATTGTTTCTCTATAAAATGTATGCAACAGTTTTAACTTCAATTTCTGGATGCTGATGCTTATGCATCAATCATTTGTTAAATGCAGCTACTGCCATTTCTGCATAGTACATGAGTCAGGTTTTTTTTTTCAAACTGAATTGACTTGTGCTCTCTCCAGAGAATGATCAACAGCCACTGTTTAAAAATTCTCATTAGGCATTTTAACATTCAAGCTGTGGCCCTGCCATGGTTTCCAAGGTCTTGACATAGAACCCTAGTGATTTCAATATTGGTTTGATCACACAAATAAGTTAGCTAGGTATTGTAACAATCAATCTGTAAAATATATGTGTTTCTATGCTGCTGCTATCATTAATTCTACAGAGGGAAATCCTTTAAAGAAGCAATAGTTGTTGTTTGAAAATATCAGAAGAGAGGAGATATCTGGCTTACAGTCCAAATGGGATCAACACAACCCAGTCTAGAGTTGCTCTACCAACAGGATTCTCTTCTTTCTAACATAATTTATGTGTCCCTTTCTGAGTAGTTATTGCCGTGTTGCTTTTCTTAAATGAAAAGCCCCTACAAGGGAAAAGAATGAATCAGAACTGAAGAATTATTATTCCTTCCTACTGCTTGGTGGACTGCTGATTGAGGCAGGCGAGTCTAGGCAGGGATTGTTTGTATGTATTTATTTATTTTAAAAATTTTATAAAATAAATTTTGATTGCCTCAAACATAATTATTTTACTCTAAAAATGACTTCAGGAAGTATGGACCACTTGGAAATACATGTATAATTATTCTTTTTCTCCATGATACATTTTTCACATGTGTGTTTATCTGCTTTGCTGCTTCTGTGGCCTGTCCTCTGTGTCTTGGGGCAGTGACTTTTGCATAAAAGCATTGGTAAAGTACTTCTGAAAATCAAACTTTTTAGTTATTTCTCCTTGTATATCTGTGTAGCTGTATTCTAAACAGGTCATTGTAATTCAGCCTCTGTTTCTGACAATATAATAAGGAGATTGTTCACACTTGAAAGTTAATTTGACTAAAGTAGTTGTAAATTTAATCTCTGTAGCTGTTGCTGAATAACTCCACTTGTGGTTGTGCTTGTTTGAGCTCTGCTTGTCTGAAATAACTTTCAAATAATGAGACTAAATCAGAATAAGGAATGATCCTCTAGGAAAAGACATGTAAAAGCATGAAGGTGTTCAAGAATGTCTATAACTATATTGTGGACAACCTGTGAGAAGTCTTCAGTGGAACACACTTCTAGCTTTGTTTAGGAGTCTCAGGTGCTAAAAATATCTTGAAGTATCTTTGTTGTTTTCTCTGATGTCACTCAGATAAGAGACTTTTTATCTAATTTGAAATTCACCTAAGAATTCTACTCTCTTGGAAGGAAGCTGGTGACAGTCTTCTAGAGCAAGTTATTTACTGGATTCCAGTTCCAGAAAAAAAGGAGCATGAAGAGCAGGGAGTCAACAGCTGGCTTGCTGAATGGTGGATAGACCAGTCTTTTTGCAAAGAGGGTGGTACAGTCTGTCTGCGGTTTTTGACACAAATTTAAATAATTTATGTAATCCAAGAAAGATTTTATGCCTTTGTCAAGTTCTTAGAAAGAGGTGTCACATGTAAAGTGGAAGAGCTATCTGCTGTGGGTATGAAAATTCCATTTTCCTGGATGCACTATCTTCTTCTGTGCGTTTTTTAAGCATTTGTGTGGTCTGAACAGTGGTTTGCTTTTAAGCATAGCATGCCACAATACTTGCACTGGAAGGCTTGTAAAAGCTGGAGGGGATGGGAAAATAGTCTGCCATGAGTACAGAAGTCTCTGTTACTAGTTCTCTTGATTACTTCAGCAACATGTCAACCTGGAATCACAAGCTTTCACTAGAAAGTTGCTGATTCTGCTTCTGTAACAAACAGAAGCTTGAAAATAATGATCATTAATATAAAAATCCAAATTCCACATAGAAAGAGTTGCCAGTGTGACACCTTTGAAAAGAGTCTGCATCAAAAGCAACCTTTACTTAAAACTGTTAATACCGAAGTTACCACTGGCTGCTACTTTTTAATGCTTTCTGTAAATACTGCAATGTCTAGCCTGTCCCACTTCAAATTAACTGTTCATGACTTGTACTTCTAGTGGGAAATGTAGTTGTACCACTCTTCTCAAGTCTGAGCGAAATAAAAGCTCTTTTCTCATTGAAGCTGTGGCATGACCTTGTCGAGCACTTCTTGACATGTGGGGTTTTAAAAGCATACACAAGTACAGCACAGCAGTTGAAGACAAGAGGCAAAGCAGTGTAGAGTATTTAAACAAAAGTGCAGTGGAAAATTTAGTTTGACAGAATGCAATTGCAAAAATGTGATTTAGTCAGAACTCCAGGGAAAACCTTGTTCACAGTGCAGTGGAGATCTCTGAGGACCATAAATATTTCAGATATAAGTTTAAGACTGCATCTAAAAGACAGTGCAGCCAATAATTCAGCCTGACACCATGCTGGCATATTATTTAATACCATCTTAGAGGCAAGAATACTACCTATGAAGCCATTAGTGTTAATGCCTGCTATCTGCCTAGAAACAGGTGCTCTTTGACAGTTACTTGTTACCTTAAAAAGAAGAAATCATGCAGCATATATTTCATATGACTTACACGTAATAAACTTTCAGATTTAATAGTCTTTCAGAAGACTGGAGTATATAGTAGCACTTGGAGGAAAGAAGTATTTGTGAAAATCTTAATTCTAGGACTGAAACAAGCCCATTATCTCTCAGTGTGCAGAAAGAGCCGGTGGGGGATCTGCCTTTCATGTACCTCTCACATGGTCTCCTGTGAGATTATCCTGAGCTGGTGGGGTTCCATTCAGGGACCAGTCATAAGCAAAACAGCCGCAACTTGGGGAGCTGGAGTTGGAGTTGTACACCTAATGTTTTCCTTCTGCCAGTCATTTTTTCTTGTTTTTCTCTGCCCCAGTATGGTTTATGCATGGGTAACCATCTCTTTGGGAAGTTTCTGCTCTGGTGTATGTTCTCTGTGAGTCATAGTCCCTTTGGAAATGTCCTGCTACTGGTAGTGATCATCTGTGGGCTGTAGCTCTTCAGGGTTGTCCCTGCTCTAGTGTGCATCACTAGTGGACCACAGTTCCTTTAGGGCATCCTTGCTGTGGGCTGCAGTCCTTTCAGAGCACTTCCTCTGCATATGGAGAACCTCTGAAGGGCACATCTCTATCCATGCCCTCAATGATGTCCTCATCCACATGTCTGCTCTGTTCATCCTTTCCTGGCAGCTGTCACATTTTCTAAACATGTCTGAATAGAGGCACCATGTGGCTGGTTGAAATTTTGGTGTGGTATATGTGGTGCACACTGATTGCAGAGCCAGCTAGAAATAGCTGTGAATACACAACACAGCTGTGGAATGCCTCCCTGCAGGGCATCCTTGCTATCCCTGGCTACAGAAAACCCCACATTTGTGCCCAAAACCAGCTGGGTGCAGTCTCTCTGCATAGCATGCTGTGCCCCTGCAAGACAATATTTTACTGAGTGGATTCCAAAGACAACCCAGGGTAATTCAGGGTCTGCCTAAATAGTAAAATCTGTTTTGTTTTGTTTATTCTGTAGTTGATATCCATGAAATACTTAAAACTGATACAGAAATCAATTGCATTTCTTGTTTGTTAGTAGAAATGTCTCTTTGAAAATGGCTGCTCCTCGAGGATGTTAGTGTGTCCACTGGACATAACATTTGAAAACAGAGGAGAAAAATTAAAATAAATGGAGCTGTGAGTCTGTTCAGAAATTGTATGTGATAGGGATTTTTTCATGACACTGACTTTCATTGAAGAAAGAAAGTGCTTTCAATTACCATAAATGAGTTTTGCAAAGCAATGGGTTAATATGAAGACTGAGGAAATGCTGATCATCACTGGAGCAAAGCTGCTGTAATGATTTATATCTGAAGCTGGTGATAGGCACCAGTTTTATCGGTGTAAATGCTGCAGTTAATTTCCTTTTCATAATCAAATACACTACCAGAAGTTGCTGTGTTTTCCATGATTCTCCATAGTCTCTTATTTGACTTCTAGAATCCATTCAAGAGCCCTTTTTTTATTTTTTTTCTGGTTTCTTTACATTTTGACGTGAAAGATCAAGATGTAAATGCTGTAGTTAAAAAGTTCTGGGCAGATGTGGAAGGTTCTTCAATGAAGTCACCTGACTGTGGAGTAAGCTAATGGATGAAATAAAAATGAATTTAAACTGCAATTTGCAATGCATGCCTGCTGAGAAAATTTTTTTGTATGTATGTTACTGCTGACAGAATTATATTAAGAGAAAGGTTAAATACTAAAGAAATCAGCAAGAAAATGAGAATTTGAACATGCTTGGCTTAAATGTACACTGGAGACACAGGGAGTTCAGGGTCCATTGTGAAGTATTCATTGAATGACCTAAAGATTTGAAAATGCAAATGTGGTGATGGCTGCTTTGCATGAAGCAGAAATAAACATAATTGTACTCATTTTAATTGTTAATTAGACATAAAAATTTAAAAGGAAAGTGGAATTTTTTTTTCCTGAATACTGATCACAGTTAATAGGAGCAGGTTTTTTTTACAGCTGAGAGAGACTGAAGACATCTGTGTCTCAATAATCACTAATTTTGAGACACAAATCATCTCAACAAAATGATGATCATGCTGGCATTTGTTTTGCAATTCTTCTTGGCTGATATGTTTTGTTATCTGTCTTGCTTCTCTAATAGCAGTGTCTAAGGGGTCAAGTCTGTTACATGTCTGGCTTGGTTTTAACTTGTGTTGGGGCTCTTTTTGGTGGCTGTGGATTAGTTTTTAAAATTGTAGGTGTTTTATTTCACAGAATGTGCATATGGTTCCTCTTAGATGGGATCTTTTAAAATACTTAATCTGATTTCTGAATTGAATACTACTCTGGATATGAATGAAAATTAGTTTGAAAGATAAAAGGCTGGACTGAAATGAAAAGAAAGTTTAGGTGACATAATGTGGCCCTCTTTTGAAAGACCATCCTAGGACATGTAACTCAACTGAGAGTGGGCTGAGGACCATTTGCTTTAAATGCACCTTTAAATACAGCTTCCTTTGGGGGTGGAGGAGCACATTCAGGTGACCGACAGAATGCACCTCTACAGATGAACCACATGGTGTCAGGAAAACATAGCCCAGCAGTGCTCAGATGTTGAGATATCAGTTAGGCTGGATGTGGCTGACGTCATGCCATCTCATTTTTGTTATGTGGCTCCAGTAAAAGGCTGGCCCTTCTACTTCTTTATTCTTACTTTTCCTTTTTTTCTTGTTTTTCAATCTGTAGGTTTTCTTGACCCCCTCCCTTCTGTGCTCCCACACTGTTTATTGTGCCCTTTAGCTGCATATATTGTTTTGCTGAAATGCTGGTATAGTGAAGTCCTGCTGGTGAAATAAAATCCTGCTGGAATATATTTGGCAGGAGTTGTGTGCAGGCAATGCAAGCCTTTCCTGGCTTTTTTTCTATGTTCAGAATTTTTTCCCAGAATTGCAGCTTGGAAGAATGAATCTTTAAATTAAGCTCTCTGGCTTTAAAATTATTTATGCAGGGTAGTAAATAAGTAGGTTATACATCTGCTCAAAAATTAACAAAACTCCCCATTATTTTAATTAGGGAAAAAGATGTTATAAATTGAGTAAACATCAAGGACAGCTAGGTAACGACTTAATTTTTAAAAAGTATTTAAATTAGTTGGCTCTCCCTTCCCTCCCTTCCCCAGTATTTTGTTTCTAACCTTTACACATGCATAGCAAGGTCCTCTCCATCAGTCCTCTCCACCTCCCACTTCATGAACATTTTGCAAAGCCAAAGCAGCAACAGTTTTAGTCTCTCTGTCCTGGAAAAACACAGTTCTTGTTGCAGCCAGTTTATCTGCCACTGTGCTGCTTTGAGCCTAGAAGGATGAAAAAGAAAGTAAGGAATGGCTCTGATAAGCCAAGAGGAGAATGCAATATAGAAATGTGGATACAGTTCTAGCCAAGAACTTCCTCTGTAGAAATATAGTGTGCTATATTTAGAGTATCTCAAATTCAAGCATGGAGGCATATCTAATACCAGGGTGTGAAGGTATTTTAGAGCACCTAAAATCTAGGCGTGCCCCCAAATTTAACAGCTTGTGTTCTTGTTTGTGTTGGAAAGTATTACGGCTTCTTAGAAGCCCTTGCTTCTCCTTCAGACAGAGCAGAATTTACTCTGTCACCAAGTAGGTTCTTCTGGATACTCAGTAGTTGCCAGGTACCCATATTTTTGTGCCAGCATACTTGGTAGAGAATTCACATTTCAGTTTTGTGCAAGTGCCTGCTGCAGCAAAAAAGAAGTTTAGGTTGTGACTGCCTTTTCAAGGAAGCATTCTTCAGGATATATATTTGTCCAATAATGAGTTAATTTTAGATTGGGATTTACTGGAGTGTTGATTTGGGGAAGGCACACACTGAGAGAATAGTCACAAATGGAGTAGATCCTATTAACTCTAGTTTGCCACCGCCTAAAATGAATACTGTCTGAAAGCTGGCTCTTTCAAGCCACAAGAAACCCTGTCAGAAAAAAAACCCCAAACGATTAAAAAGGACTATGATGCACTTTTCAGTTAATAAATGGAATGTGTTGTGAGGTCCAGAAAATGGAGTCCTCAGACTCTACTTCTGATTGATGTATTAGCTGGGGTATTTTTCAGAATATGGAAGGAAAAAGGGATACATGCTAATGCAGATTGTATGTCATGTACACAGTCTTTCAAGTTATGTAAATAATTGGCTATTTACACCACTTTGCTTCCTACTGCCTAGCTAAAGCTTCCTGAGACTTCAGTGCTGTAATTCTTTGAAATCTAATGCAAATATATTTAGAATTCAAATATGAGGTTACAAAGCATTGTGGCTTACAGGGAATTTCCATATACCACACTTTTAATGAAGCTTCCTATCCATTTCCTTTATGATTCAGTCGATCTCCCCAGCCCTTGACATGGTATTCTAGTACCTTTGCAGCTTTTCCTTTTTCCTAAATCAAAATTTGCCTATGGCTATCTCCACCATTTTGATGTCGAAACCTCATTTTCTGTCCTCCAAGGCTATTAAACATAGTCTAATTTGGAAAGAAAAAGTCCTCATGAAATAAGAAGGAAAAGGAATATATAAAGCTGCAGTACAATTTGCACTTATAATATGCTGTATCCCTGTCACTGCCCTTACTCTTTACACATCCACTCTGAATTAGTTTAAATAGTCATTAACATTCCACAAAGTGCAGTGTATAATAGGGATTGTGATGCTGATTCTGGGCAAGTGGCAGTGTGAACTTCAGGGGGTTGTTTAATATTCATTGTACACATTTTGTAAAAAGACAGAACATGTTTTTCAAACTTCACTTCTGTGCATCATTGCATGTGTATTGTGAGCCCTGCTGGCCACTGAGCAAGCTGGGCCAAATCTGCCATTGGTTATAATGTTAAAAATCTGGATAAATTATATTCTTTTAAAAACAGAGATAATCTCTCTACACCACGGTTGTGGAAGGCAGATCAGGGGTCCACTGTTTGTTTTTGGCTGCTGTGTTCAGTTGATGGTCTGTGTGTAATGATATCAGAGGCCTACAGTCTCAATTCAATTTGCTGTTAAAGACTCATCTGATACTCTCCTCAGGAAGAAATAAAGAAAGAAAAAGAAAGGAATGCCAGCCTGTTCTGTTTTTGGCAGAGCCTCCTGGTCTCTATCTTCCACAAGTATCTGCTCCCTTCAAAGGCTTTTCTTGTCCTCCAGGTCAAAGCCTTAGATACTCTCAGATTTTCTTGCCTATATTGCTGGGTTCTAGGTAAACGTTTTGTGAGGTTGCATATCAATGTACTTTGTCTTAGAAACTACAGGATCACCTCTTACTGTGTATTTTCTGCTGTATATCCTTGCTAAGTGCTGGAAATCAAACCTATTGCTCAGGTGGCAGAATATACCACTGCATACAGTTGTGTGACAGGTAGTCTCATAAACTGATTTTGGTTTTTATTTATCCTGAGTTATGTGGTTCTGGTTGCTCTTCCTAATTTGCTTAGTCTATGTTACACAGCATCAACATGTTTGTTCTTGTGGCTATGGAAGTTTCAGGGTTAACTTTATACTGAGCTATATTTAAAGGAAACAGATGCACAAGAATGTTACTGGGATAAATGATTTTTGTTTGTTCCTGTATGTTTACTGTCAGCAGAAATTATGCTTATAAAGCATGTATGAGGTAAGATTCTCTACTTCATGGTCCATAGTCTTTAGAATCATAGACCATTTCTGAACTAACTGTAATTAGGGAGAAAACTTTCGTGCCATCTGTCATTGTTAACTAGTTCACTGTCTGACTGTAATGAATGTATGGTGGTTGCAAGAGGTGCTTTGTGAATGTGCCAAAGATGTATTCTTTTTAGTTACAACTTTTGGAATTAGGGGAATATATTGAATCACCTTTATACTGTGACTGGAAAAATAACCTAAGATATTTTTCCAACCTTTGCCATCACAGTTTATAGGAATTGACATATATAACACTTTATTCTGAATCACTGACATTATGTGACTGTATATTTATTCTTTCAGTGATGCTGGTAACAAAATTGCTCAGTTCATAATGTAGGTCGTTGATTGATACTATCTGCCAATCCAGTCTGTGACTGGAATTCTGAACATTTTTTTGTCATTTCTTTGGGCCCATCCTGCTTGGTAGCAATGATTATTTTAGAGAAGGCATATAAGAAAACAAAAAAGCAATATGATTTCCTCTTTGGGGCAAAAATTGAGGAAAAACTCTGCAAAAAACTTGATTGTAAAGCACTAAATTCATAAAAGTGTATAATGCAAGATGTAGTTGATCTGCACAGAACTGCAATCAGTGGGTGTAGTTTTGCCTTGAAGTTTGCTGGAAGTTAGATATGCTTGATATATTGAGTGCATGTAACTACTAGCATGTGCTTCTGGTATGTCTGTTTATGGTTCTTGTTCTTTCTACTTACATGAGAGCAACTGAATAAACACTCAGTAAGAATTTATTGATTGTAGGTGGTATTAAATGCAGCCTGCAAAGTCTTCTTCACAGCCATTGCTCAAGTGCAACTTCATGTCAGTCCAAAACTGTTCCTTCTGCTTACTGAACAGTGATACTCATGTTGTTGTTTCTACCAGTATACTGCTGTACACACCTGTAACTTCCCTTCCTGAAACCTCTGACGACATTCTGCAGCAAAGAATGACTGTTTTTATCCTTTTCACTGGTGGTAGTCTGCAAAAAAGACTACAACAACCAATTAATCTGTTTAGTCTCAAGGTTGAGCAGTGCATAATCTGTGTTGAACTGATTAAAAGTGGGTGTCTTCATCTTTGCCTAACCTTGAAGGTGTCACTGAGTGACTCCCAAAGCCATCTTTTGAGGTGCAGTAGATTTATCTTTGCCCCTTTCTTCTCACAATGCAGCCTCATCTTCTTGCTCACCCAAACCATGCTATCTGCTGAGAAATCCATTAGTCTCATTTCCATGTGAGGATGATTTTCATCCTACCTCTCATCTTAGTTGTATTGACCACAGAGTGGCTGTCCATCAACGTCATTGTTTTCTTGGGGTTCATCAAAGCTTTTCATTAAAAGGTTTTGTCAGCTTTTCAGCAAAGTTTAAGTATTATGAAACCTCTGTGAGGATAGCCTTCATCAAAAAATAAGTGCAGAAGAACATGCAACCTCTTGCACCATGCCTGTCTTTGGCACAGCTGTAGCTTACCAGCTGTCCCAATTGATAGATTTAACAGTAATATTGCTGAAGAGTGTACTAGGCTTTGTTACATAGCAATTAAAAGGCTTTAGGGCTTGACTCAGGAGAAAAAACACGTGCAAGTTTGCACTTTGGAGGTTGTTGAAAACTGTAGCAGGAGGACAAAAAATTCCTTCATTGGTGAGTTGACTAAAGAAAAAAACCCAAAGAAACTAAAGTTGAAGTGAAGTAGCTGGAAATTAATCTTAATGATGAGAATAAACAGAGACCAAACAAGCAACAGACCACAAAAGGAGTAAGAGCCAGAAGGGCTTGATTTTTAATTTCCTAAGTATTGTAGTGATATGACTCATATTACTGTGGCTTGCTTTTTTTGGTATTGATTGATCACTTTACAAAGAACTCCCTGATTCATCTGAGCTTGTTGCTAAGTAGCTCATTTTTTGAAAGAAATTTCATGTTTGGAAACTCGCCAAGCTGGCAAAATTGTATGTCTGTGTCTACAAATTGCTAGCTCCTAAGTAGGAGAACTTCAGATTTTCCCCCATTGTCCCACTGTTCTTCTTCAAAACTGCCCTAAAGGATTCAATGCTCTGAACACAACAAATGACCTTGCTTGTTGAGTGTGGTCTCAAAAATGAAGCAGAGGACTTCAGCAGTTACACACTTTTCATAAAACAGAAGAGAAAATTTTATTTGTTTTACTTCTGATTTGAAGCAGTGCTTTAAGAGTGAAAGTTTTTTGTCTTACTGCCCGACTGAGATATCCCAACAGAGATTCAGTGGACCTGAACTCTAATATTCTCTGTCTGGTAGCACGTCCTGCATATAAGAATCTCTGCTGCTTATGCATCTTAGAAAACTCTTTTAATGTTAAACATCCATACCAGCTCTGAACGGAGTGGTCCTCACAGCGGTAAACCTTCAGGTCTTTGCAGCATGCTCTGTCAGGGAGAGCTCCACAAGATGGCAATGTGTATCCAGAATCTGTTTCCATCTGCTTTAGAGATGGAGATCTTCCACGTGCATCAGCAGATTTTGCTGGTGGAATAAAATATTTAAAAGTTCCATATGACAAAACTTTGATTTAGTTAAATAATTTTGATTATTTTGCTTAAATTAAAATCATTGTGCATTGTTTTAGTGTTGCCAGATTAATGTGCAAAAATAGAATTGCTTTGTAAAATATATATTTTCCCCTGACACATTCCATATCATAAAATATGTCTTTGATCAGACAATATTATTTTATTGAGACAGATGACTCTGAATAGCAAATACAAGTAATTATGTCCATTCATAATTCAAATAATACCCTTTTTTAGAGGAGTAATTTCAAATTAATTGTTCCTGTCTTTGTATCACTTTCTCTGTTCAGCTTAGTTGAAGATGGCTTTTGAGAGCATCCTGACTCATACATGTGAATTGTAAACCACCTACAGATTCGGGATGTCTTTGTGGGGGAGAGAAGTGAGCAGGGAGGAAGTTCTCTTGTCAAAAGATATAGGCAGAGAATACTTCCCTGGTGATGAAGTACAGGGAAAACTACCTTTCAGCCTGCAAGGAGGGCAATCCTTGCTCTTTTATTACTACTGGATTCTGGTGCCTTCCTTTTTTGCATGAAGTAATGGATAAGCAGAGGGTGTTGGTCCCAGGGTCTGGGTGCAGTAATACACGGGGAGCAGAAGGGCTGAGAGGCTGCATTTCACTGCAGAAGCCAAGTGGAATCAGGGTGATACCAAAGGAGGCTGTTTTAGCAGATTTTTAACAGTTTATCACCGACATGCAAAAAAATGAAGCTCATTTCTGAGACAGTGAAAGAAGAGGGAACAGGACTGTGAGAGAGAGGGAGAGAAAAACAGCTCCTCCAGAAACTGCAGTGCTATTTAGACCTGGTTCCCAGTGGATGACTGTGCCTTATGGGGTCTAATAGGTATGAGCTCCAATCTAATCTTGGCTGGCAGTTGGAATATTCAGAGACTGCTGGGGAACACCAAGTTTCTCTTTCTGGGGGTATCTCAGGTGATTAATAATGTCAGAATGCATGCCTTAGCCTCTCCATCTTTGGGTCGCTAATGCGGCCTCTCTCCTTTCCTTGCCTGCCTATTTCCAAGAAACTTCCCTTGAGACCCCTTTGTCTTATTTGGCTGAAATTGAACATAAAGTTCAAATATTGCCAAAGGGAAAGAGACTGGCAGAAACAGACTGAGATACGGGCACACAACAACAGTTTGTAAAAGCAAGTTTTCATCCTTTGTGGTGGTGGTGGTGGTGAAAACAGAGTAAAAATTTCTCTTCCTCAGCTTAAACTTTTGAGGACACACAAGGTCAGTACTGAGGAAATGAAGCTGAACTGTGTCTTCTGCCACACATGAAATTATATGTACTTTAGCAATGATACAACTATTTTGGGAGATGTATGTTTACTTGGATTCCTCAGGATGTGTGGAAATGCACTTTCTGTGCTGGTGGGCTGCTTGTCTCTCCTTTTACCCTCCTGGCCTCCTGAGTTGACAAGAGCCAGCCAATTTTCACCAGTAGAGCATCTGAACAATTCTTACTGTACATGGTCACCAGTTTTCCTATAATACAGGCAGCTCTGTAGAAATACACATTACTAAGGAAATAGACTGCAAAATACTTGCTTCTGTGTGACTTGACCTGTGAGCTCTAAGCATGCATCTTTAAAGATTTCATTCTGGCGTGTTGTTGAATGTATTTTAATTAGTCTAGTCAAGTCAGAAACTCTTCACACAGCATTGCTGCCCTGCTTCATTGTAGTCTGTCGTTTGAAAATACCTAGGAATTTTGGGGTGTATTGAAACACCTTAATTTTCAATTTGCTGAAAACACTCAACACTTTCTCAACAGCATTTAAAAAATTCGTCTTTTGGTAATGTAAATATGTAAGGTAACGTGCACTTGTGGAGTTATCTGAGCCACCAATAGAAAATGCCTATTTATCCATGCTTCTATCTGACTGGTAGCACAAGTGATTTGCATATTGCTATGACTCTGACTATATGATTCTCATTTCCTGACACTCTTTGGGTCATGCAAGCCTAAAGTGTCCCTTCTTTATTCTTGCTATATAAGCTGAAGTTGAAATTTTGACTTCAGTGAAGTTAAAACAATATTCTTACCTACCTCAATAGAGACCCAGTAGTATGGTTTCAGCCGTACTATCTGAGAAACTTGTTCTGAAGGACTTAAACCTAACCAGGCAAAATGAGCTTGGGTTGGCTTTTATTTGTTTCTTTGTGGCTTTTTGATTGTTTGTTTGGAGTATTTTGTTTGGGTTTTCTTTCTCTCTGAGGGTGGGTAATTGAAATACAAGGAAGCTACATGGGACTTTTCAAAAAGTGCACAACTGATAAGGAGTAGTACCTGGGAACTACCAGAAATGCCTGTGTGTAACACCTGTTTGTCATCATTATCAGTGACATGGACAGTGGGATTGAGTACAGCTCCAGCAATTTTGCTCAAGACATCAAGCTGTGTGATGCAGTCTTGTGACTCTGGAGGGAAGGCATGCAATCCAGAGGGACCTTCACAGGCTTGAAAGGTGGGTCTGTGCAAATCTCATGAAATTCAACATGGACAAGTGTTATGAGAGCAATGGGGGAAGAACCTGGGCGTGTTTGTTGATGAGAAACTCTACATGAACCATTATTGTGAACCTGCAGCCCAGAAATCCAGTCGTTTCCTGGGCTGCATACAAAGCAGCGTGGGCAGCAGGGCAGGGAGGGGATTCTGCCCCTCTGCTCTGCTCTGCTGAGACCCCACCTGGAACCCTGCACCCAGCTCTGGGGTCCCAGCACAGGAAGGACAGGGACCTGTTGGAGAGAGTCCAGAGGAGGACCATGAAGAAAATCCAAGGACTGAACGCCTCTCCTTTGCATAAATATCAACCCAAAAATGAAAGGCTTCTTTAAAATTGGAGATGTGGTAGATGGCAGCCTCAGCAACATATGTCACACAGCATATGAATAAATCAATCCCCATCAATGGTTAATGAAAGGCTTTTCAATATGCTTAACACTAAATTACTTTTGATTAAAAAGCTTACTGGAGAGACAAATGTAAACTATAGCTAGGTGCTCTCACGTTAGACAGTTATGTGCTGAATCTAATTTGAAATGGATAAGTGCTAACACATTTAATTTCCTGCATACTCAGGGAGACAATGTTCACTTTTTTTAAAAAACAGTAATTTTGAGTGAGCCTTTCAAAGTGCTTGAGTCAGCATCACAGCAAGAGTGTTTGCAAAGATGATCATGCAAATGGAACTTCAAGTGATTTAATATGCTCACCATCACAGGTAGATAGCTTGATCTATGGCATACTTAGAATGATGGAACAAGCTGTATACATCAGTGGTGTATTTCAAGCTGTTAGTATTCTCAGCAAATAATGTTTAATATGGGTTTATCTTTAGTCTGGAAAACTTACCAGAAAGTGTGATGAATAACAAAATTATGGAAGCAACAAAATAAACGAGAGTGGATATTTGGATGTAATAGCAGAGAAGAGAGAGAAAATAAACTGTGTTGCACTGTAACTAGTTTTGAACTCTTTGTGCTAAATCATGTCAGAACTGTGATTTCTTTTGATTATTCCTCAGACTGGAAACTTGAAATCTAAGAAAAATAGCATGTGTGGTACTAGTTGTCACAGGAAGGAAAGCATATAGCTATGTGGGAAACGATGCAACACTGAGTTCAGGGTCAGTCAAAGAGGAGAAGCAAGTACCTCACTAATAGGTGAGGTAATGGAGTATTGGAAATAGGCAACTTTATACTAGAAAAGGGTGTTTCTTAATAGAAAAAGCCTTGAGGTGAAGGAAAGAAATGCTATGCACTGATAAAAGCTTTTTAAAAAGATATAGTCTGTAATATTTTTCAAAAATGTAGATGATTCTCTTTGTGATTGTTTTTGCTCAAGGGTTGCATTCCAAACTGATATTGCATTCTAAACAAATTAATAGGCATGTATCCTGTCCCAGCATCCCTTTAAAACTGCCAGAAAGCAAGGAGTATGCTCACTCTTCACTCAGTGGCACATTAGACATTGCCCTCTCTAGCAATCGGTATAAAACTTGCATTTCAAAAATTAAATGGGTGCCTATTTAAAAAAGGATGTAGTCCTTACAGCTCTGAAAGTCTGAATAGGTAGAACCAGTAGGTTTTTATGCTTTTGGGGGCACTTAAAGTGATTTTGAAATATACCGATACTGCTAAATTTTTCAATGCAGGTTTACAGTTTGATGATAACTGATATTCTTATTTCTTTGACCACACTTTGGCCACAATCTCTGTGATGGCAGTAATCTACTATCTGGTTTGGTTGTCGGGTCTGTAGCAGAGAAAGGAACCTCTGGACTATAGTGAGACAGGGTAGCAGCTGAATAGACACAAGTCTATGCTTAACCGAGCAGAAAAAGTAGATCTGAACAGCTTCAAACTCACTGGTTTATTATGATTTGTGTCCCTGAAATTTCAGCTTTGAATAACTTTTTTTGTTAATAGTTTTTCTTTTGTTCTAATCTGGTTGCAAGGAAATTAAAAATATAAGTAAATAAATATGTTGCATTCCATATTATAGAAATTACAGAAAAGTTTACTTTGAAAGGAACCCTTGGAAATCACCTTGTCCAACTTCCTATTGAAAATGACACCCTGGATTAGTTTATGCAGGGCTGTGTCAAGCTGAGTCTTCAGTGCCTCCAGCAAGGAAGATTCCACCACTTTCATGGTTTAGTTGGCACAGAATCAAAGAACAGTTGAGGCAAGATGGGATTTCTGGAGGTCATCTGGCCAAGCGCCTTGCTCAAACAGGTTGCCCAGGACTGTGTCTTCAAGTGACGTATTATTTTTGCTACATCCAGGTCGATTTTCCCCTGAAGCATATTGTGTATCTTGTGTCTTCTGACACCTGTACGTTCATTCCTGTGCAGAGAGCTACTTCATCTTCTCTGCATCTGCCCATTAGCTATTGCAATACTGTCATAAACTCTCTCCCTTCTCTAGGCTGAGCAAATAATATTTTTTCAACTTTTTTTTTGTATATCACATTCATCAGTCCTCTAATCAACTTGGTGGATCTTTGTTGGGCCCTCTCCAGTTCTTCAGTGTTCTTCTTGAGTTGAAAATCAGGATGAAGTATTCCAGGTGTGGCCTGACAAGTACCAAGAGGAATAATGGCAGACCCCAAGCTGTTGAGTTACCTTTGACTGACACAGTCCAGGACTCCCTTGGCCTCGTTAATATCAGGGCACTCTGCTCACTCAAGCTTGCTGTCCCACAGGGACCTTCAAGCAAGGCATTAAGTCCCCAGCTGAGCAGTTAAGTATGTCACCAGACTCATCCATCTGTCTGATTTTACTCAGGATATCTTCCCAAGTTCTCTTCCACCACTCTTTACTGCCTGTGTGTGGATATCATGTGAGAAAGATTTAAAATGTGAGTTGAAATGGTTGAATTTTTCTAGTCCAAGGGAAAAAAAAAAACCCTAAAAAAACCTAAAAAAACCTAAAAAAACCTAAAAAACCTTGCTAAAGGTTTAGAAAAGGGATAGGTATGTTTGTCATGACGTAATAAGTTTCCTGTCAGAGAAAAGATACCCCAAGCACAAATTGTACTTGAACCTAGCCATTAATGAGGAGTCAGCCTGAATACTTAACCATCCCATATTTGAGGAACAGATGACATGCTGTTCTTTTTCTGTCCAGTGAATTATTTAATTAAAAATAGATATGTGCATTTTATCTACAATTTACCTAACTGCTGGGTTTTTTTTTAATTTTAAAGTACAAAAGAAGAGAGAGTCAAACACAAAAGATATACAACAGGAGGTATAGAAGAGATACAGCCAGCTCTCCAACCCATGTGTCAGCCTCTTCATTAATTCCATTTTGCTTTATCTGGCTGAAAAATCCTAGTCCTTCATGCCAAAACTGATTACCTCATACATCTTCTGTTTCTGATGTTCAGATAGGCTCTTTAGCCTACTGAGACAGATTTTTTCATGTTTCATCACCACTATTGTACCTGTGGAAAAATGTGTGCTCTCATTGTGCTCAATCCAACTTGGTGTTAGCAAGTACTATTTTGTTTAAATTCCATACTGCAGGACAATAATAAATGGACATATTATTATTAATCTTCTTTTACTAAATCTTAGATTGATCCATGCACATATGCTTTAAACTGCACTCTACATTTTCCGTAACTGAGAGAAGAACACTTTGTTATCAGGATAATGCAAATAGAAGTGGAAGAAACTATAGTCTGTACTCCATTTGCAAAAACCTTTAAAAGTCTGAGCTCCATATTTAATAGAAATATGAGACAAAATTAACATTTGAAAAGGAAAAAGTAAGTGTAATACATATTACATGAACATATAGTTGTATAAGTAATCTGAAATCAAATCCTTCAGAGGAAAACTGCTCAAGTTTGTAACAAAGGCTGATGTTTATCAGATCAACCTCTGTTCCATAGCTGGGTATGAATTCTCAGATAGCTGGGTGGTGTTTAAGAGAGAAGGCAAGATTCAGTGATGCATCATTGAGTACCTCAAGAAATAAGAGGTGGAGATGAGACAAAAGTTTTTTGGAAAGGGCTGTGTACTCTGGTTTTAGAATATCATCCCTCCACAGCACTTTGTTTTCCCACTTCTCACGGCCATGGAATAGGGTGTGTAGGCTCCCTGCACTGCACACAGCTCTCCCAGTCATTTCTTTATCTCCTGCAGTAGTGCTTGCCCAGGTCACTGCCTGGGTTGCAGTAGTCAGTTGTATTACAGGGGGCTTATAAGCTCATTTGACACCTCAGTTACACCAGAGATGGTACCCCCACCCAGGTGTTTTTGCTACAGTTTATGAGATTTAAAAGCATGGGATTGGTGCAGAAAGATACTCTAGGAGACCAGGATTGTAAAGGCCCTAAAAGAACTGAGTCAAGACTGACACAAATGAAGAGCTGAGATACAGATTAGCAGCCTAGTTACTATAGTGATGAAGAGGAGTGTTATCTTGAATGTGAATGTCCTTTTCAGCTCTTGACAAAATAGGTGCCTTTCCTAAAATAACAATATAATTTGCAAAAGCAAAAAAAAAAAAAAAAAAAAAAAAAAAAAAAAACCANAAAAAAAAAAAAAAGCAAATGTGTAATGTGTGAATTGAGTATGCTGCTTTCTGTCATATGCATACTTATTTCACAAAGCTGCAATGGTAAAAAACACCAACAGATTTGGTACCAGAAAAACCCCCATGTAAATAGGTATACATGAGCTGTTATATCAATGAACCAGCTACTTGTTAACACTAATGATTTCGTGTAAATTTGTTTCCTGGCAATCTGTGGAATAGAATCTGATCAGTAATAATTCTGTTCTTAAAATCACCTCCCAGTTTCTGTTTTATTTGTAAACACCTACAGCCCCTTTTGAGATACAGCTCCCACAGAGTGCATAAAGAACTGCATTATCAATTAATTTGCCTGGCTTCATTTCCCAGCTGTACATCAGTGTCATGCTATGCACTGAAATGTCTGTCTTCGTAGATTTTCCAGTAGGAAATAAACCCAAAATGATACTTTTTGAAGCCTAACTGAGAACCAATAATACAGACATATAATATTTTCAGTACTGCAAAGAGAAAACTCACATTTCATACTGATAAAAATCCCTTCTGTTGAAAATTATGAACACTCTCCCTGGTAATATTTTCCCAGGAGGCCTTTAAATTTCTGTTTCAGTATTCTGTATTTCAATGCATGTGTTAATATTATTATTTAATTATTTTATTGTATTGGATGTATTTCAAAGAAAGCTGTTTGTTACCACATAGTATTTTCCTCAGAAAGATTATTTTCTTTCATAAAATGATTGCATGTTTTAGCCTCTCATCATCATGACACTGTTTAATTCTACATTCTCCTTTTTCAAAAGATTTCTCACAGATCTGAATCCTCACTTTAGACATAAGAGTTATCATTACTCAAAGACCTACCATTCAGGTGTGGAACATTAATGCAGGTGGTAAAAGCTGATCTATCTAATGGGTTAAATCTGCATGAAAGGAGAGCTTGGAGAGGGTGTTGCAACACTAATTCAAAGGAGCCAGAGGTGGCTGGCTGAAGAATTCCAAAGGTCCTCCTCCAAGGCAGTGCCCTGCATGTCTGCTCTCTATTCCCTGGCTTGGGGGACTGATTAAGTGAAAGCTCACGTATGTGCAATGCTCATTTAATCTTTGGCTGACTTGCTGACACTGCTGACAGAAGGGCAAGTTTGAGCCATCTGCAGTGGTCACGTTCCGGTGGACAACTTTGCTGCAGGATCTGATCTGAGATAGCCAAGTCATCTCACACAGATCACCCAGCAGCCTCCAGACAGGGCAGCGCTGGCTGTTATGGACCTGGGCTGGATTCAAGCTGGCAGTTAAAGCATGAAAGGCTCCATATGCCAGCGTGTCCCCTGAGCCATTAGGTGACATATGGTTTCATTCTCAGAAAAATGATGCTAAGCTGATCTGAAATTATGTATGCAAAGGTTAAAGGCGTCTTTTGCCGTACCTCACGGGAGCTTTTTACAGATATTTATATCACAAGGGACAGATCCATAGTGTGGAAATTATAAATCCCCTCATTCATTTAGTGTGCCTATTCAGGTTAAATTGAATGAACATTGGTATTCTCAAATGACTGAAGAAGCCTTTAGGTCTTACAGTAGGTTTTTTTAGCTTAGGTTTCTTGGTGTGTTTCTTTAGTGTGTGTGTATTGTTGTTTGTTTTTTGTGGTTTGGGGCTTTTCTTTTTTTTTTTTGTTTGTTTGTTTGGTATTTTTTTTTGAGGCTGGTGAGACTAAAAATGTTTGCATATTTATTTGTTGTTTTCATTCAGCTATATTAATTGCTTATGAAAAATAAGTCTATTAATTTAGTTTCTATCTACAGCTGCCATGTCACCTGTACAGTTTTCTTGTAACCTAGCCAACAGAACTCCTAAATCTACCTTTGCTGCTTTTAGCTGATAGGCACAGCTGAACTCCTGTTTCTGTACTACACCAAAACACATTCAGAAAATCTTCTGAGAAAATTGTCAGAGGTGGTTGGAAAATGCTAGCTACAATTGAAGATCGTGTTTAAATTGTAATTTCTTCCAGACTATGGATAAAATTTAAAATATTCAGTTTTCTTTTCCCATTTGTGTGAGTTCTGGTATCTAAACAACACAGATACTAGCTTCACCTAACTTACGTTTCACACAGTCCAGCAGAAAGAAAATCAGCAGACTCTTTTCCCATCACTCACCAAATATTTTAGAAATCTATTAAAACTGGGTTTAAGTATATGCATATTTAGAATAACGTGGTCTCATGGCTAGGTCTCTACTGCCAGTTGGAAAGACACCAAGTGGGGAACACACCCAGGTTCATCTACACCTATAGCTAGATTTGTAAAGAAATAATTCCACTGGAAGGAAACAGAAGACTAGGGGGAGCTTAGGATCTGTACTCACAAAAATTCTGACCACAGACAAGACTTCTGAGACTTTTTTTAGCACCAGAGAATTGCTTCTGTGCTTACCCTTACTAGTTCTCACCTAAAATGCTAATGGCATAGTAGTTTAAGTTGGAAATAGGGCACAAAACCTGAAGCAGGCCTTGTGATTTCACTGAGAGTTTTGCTATGATTTTATTCTCCTCACATTTCCTTCTTCTCAGTAAGCAATATAAGTGCAGATATTACAGTGGGCATAGGAGACATGTCATTATTAAACGGCGTGGGTCTACAGCTGTTGCACCAAAGAAATGTTACTTCTGATGCCCCTAAACTTTTGTTGTAAATATGTCCCCAGAAGAATAAAATAAGATTGTTAAAGGAGGAAAGCTACATGTGAGGGCAAGCCTCAAGAGGAAGCAGAGAATGATTGAAGTTTCAAGAGAAAGCTATAGGAGAAAAAGTCTTTTATAAACCACAGAGAGGCCTGGAGCATACTCTGTGGGATCTGGAGGAAGAGATAAAACCAAGGAATAAAAAAGTGTTCACTCATAGAATGATGTAAGCTACCAGGAAAAGAAGAAGCGGCTGTAAAGAATGAAAATATGTATCAGACGTCTGCTAGAAATGAAGGTGACACAGACTAGGAACTGATTTTGAAAGAGATCCTGTCAGTATATAAGCAGCATGAATGGAAAAGGTGTTTTTACGCTTTATTGCAAATAAGAGTAAAGAGCATGTATTTTAGTAATTTGTTTCCATATGCTATTTTTGTAAACACATTATGCAGTACTACTTAGTCCAAAATTTGAGTTGAAAATTTTAGACCACCATGGGCAACAAAGCAAACTGAAATTCTGGCTGCTGGAATGATTCTGAGGACTGAGTAGATGAAAGAGCCCATACTCAGTGTATTTTGCTTTACTTTGGTTTTGTGCCATGTCACTTTTTATTTATTTTTCTGCTCTATGCTAACATGTATAATTAACTGCAGTTTGTTCTGTTTTCTTTTTTTCCTAGAGCAGTCTACAGAAGCTACCACTCTGTGTTTGTGTAGCTCTCTTAATCATAACCATGAAAAGGACTGCTACAGAAGCTGTTATGAGCTGGTCAGGGGTCAGTGCTAATTAACAGAAGGACTTGTAAGAGGAATAGTGTGACTCTGAGATCAAGGCTGGGATGTTTGGACAGAAAAGAGCTGGGCAACACTTTGCTTCTTTTAGTGTGACAGCTCATAAAGCCACAGAGGAGGAAGCTGCAATAGTAAAGATGAGGATATGAAACTGATGTGTTAGGATTTCAGCAGTGATGCTCTTCAGGCAATGGCCCTCCCAGTCTGCTGCTTGATGGGTGATAAATAAGGAGTGAGGGCAGACAGCTCAAGGATCAGGTTCAAGGTTCAAAACTGGGTCCAATTTTCCAGTTGCTTTCTGTATTTGAGTAGCTGGTTTCAATGTTAAGTGTAAATTAGCACACTTTCTCTTAATAGAAAAGCTGAAGATATAGCTGGGAAAGTAGTGAGGAAAACTCCATAAATTTATCTGTTCATGGGAGACAGAGGAGAGAAGTCACTTATGCCATTGCCTGAGTGTCATCTGAACAGAAATGACAGCTGAAGATCATTTCATTAAAACTGCTTCTACTGTCCCAGACTGATTTGTATGTCTTCTGTGGGAGGTCAGGGCTGTTTTATGCCAAGGTGACAGTTTTCTGTAGGAAAAATTATTAAATTACATTCAGAGTCTAAACCACAGCTGAACTGTGTGAGCCTAAAGATTACATGTATCTCTGCAGAGTGAAAACCAGGATCTGATATAAAACTATTTACCCCAACCATGCATATACAGCTCAGTAGACTGAGTCAGGTTTTAGCAGGTGATTATTCTAGCAGATCAGCTCTGATATTTGCTGTCTTATAGTCCAGGGCTATAAATCTTTGCTACTTTCTAGTGTTTAGCTCCTTAGAGAGGCTCATTTTTTTTGGCGTTATGAGCTGATCTAAATTTAACCATAATTATGAATGGAACATGAGTTATAAACATTTTAAAGCCTCTTAACTTGATATAGTTAAAACAACATTTGGGTAATAAATAATTATTTTATGCAGTTAACCAAGTTTTTTTTTTCATTTGTACATCTACTTCCAATAGGTGGCACTCCAACAATTTCTGTAAATGTTATGCCGTTCAAGTCTGAGCTCTTGCAAAAGCCAAAGAATCTGCAAATAGTGAAAAAATGATTTGAAATTCTTTTTTTTAGACGTCATACAAAAATTTTCTGTGTTTATAAATAATATGTTCAAGAGTGAAAACTAGGGAAATAGCAGAGGAGAAAGAGAATGAAATTTCTGAAACTGTTTGTTTATAAAATTCTGTGAAATGTGTTACGGCAATTTTATTTTGTATTCTCCAGTTATCTCCCAAAGCTACTACAATCTTTGCCCAGGATGTCTGGAGTGCCTGGCATGGAGACAGCTCTACTGCCTGTGATACTCTGGAGTTTGATTCCACAAAGCAACGATTCTTCTGGCCCTTGGATGAGCTACTGCCAGTGGGGGAAAAAGGGAAAAACTACAGCTGAAAGAGATCGGCTTACAGGGGAGTACAAGAAGTAATTACGATTCTGGATTTACCTAAATGCACAATAATGGTAAAATATTCTGAGCACGATGATGTGGTTGCCCCTAAAGCTGAGCTGACTCCAATTCACTGCCATTTTTTGCTTGCGAATAAAGCTGGAGAGAAATCCTGGCAACACTGAACAAAATGGCAAAGCTTCATTAAATTGATAAAAGCTGAAATTTTGCTTTGTAGCATTTACCTTCCATGCATCCATTTTCATCTCTTGTGATACAGGCAATAGCAGAACTTCGTGGTTCTGAATGCTCTCTAAATCTAGTTTAGCCAAGAAAATAAGTGTGTGTTCTTTACTTTACATTAGGCAAATTTGGTGACTCAGGGTGGTTGTTCCATGTGCCGAGTAGAATAACTCACAGTGTAAAAGACTGAGGCATCTCATTCCAGAAAATTTGATCTGGCAAGCAGCAGTAATGTTGTGACTGCAAGCTTGTTGTGTTGCTGGTATTATATGTGTTTCACATGGATCTTTATTTTTATTCAGGGTAGTCAATCTTGCACAACAAACCTTTGGTAAAGTAAGAATAATGTCTTGGTGATTTCTTTGTTAATGGCTATTTTAGACATTTTGCCTGTCATTCTGGGCAACAGATTGTCCTTCATTCTCCCCAAAAGTTGTAAATTTGAAGGTAAAATACATTTTTAGCTAATGTATAGTGTACTAACAAATATCCAACTCAATTTCCTAAGTGAGTTTAGCATTGTTAATAGAGGTTGCAACCAAAATTCCTGAAGGGGAGAAGTGGGGATTTTTAAGCTAAACTTGCTGAACTCTGGCAAGACAAAACAAGACATAGTATGAATTAAAAAGTTATGAATTAAAAAGTTTTGCCATTGTGTAGAGTTAGTTTCATGTTTGCAGTAAATGGCACGGGGCTTGCCTTCATGGAAAATTTACCTAGAACACAGAGAACTTTATCCTATATTCCATGAATATTTTTTTATTTTGATGGGATGTGGGAACATCAGTATGCAAACCAAATACTTAAACATGCATTGTCTTATCGTGAAGAACTGTTTACAAGCACATATTAAAGAACTTTTCTGAACATTAATTGCAGTGTAGAAAGACTTCCTTTTTAGTCAGCTGCTCCTTTACCATGCCCTTCAAATCATGTTTGGTCAGAAAACCTCTCTGCCTTTTTGTGCTCTCTGTATTTGTTTTGATCAATCTGTCAAAACAAGTGTCAACAACACTAGAGCTAGACTGTGAAATATGCTTTACTTTTAGGTTTCTGTAAAAGGTATATGTCCTATGAAAGAGCTGTGGAGGAAAGGCATCATTATGGAGGAATCCTAATTGTAAATTGAACCATATAATTTTCTCCACCCCAAATTAGCAATATAAGGTAAGACAGATTGGATTTCAAGAGCTGTGACACTCTTCCCTCTGTTCCAGTTGTCCTTGTTTCATCTGGAGCGAAAACAAGCATGTTAAAAGGCAGTATAAAGCAGATAACTTCCATGAACAAACAAGCATCTTTCAGCATCAGGAAGGTTCAAAAAATCCAGCTATTTATCATGTCACATATTTTTTCTTGCCTGGTGTCAATATGATATCAATGCAACATGATCATACTTGTCAGGCAGAGAAGTGAATTTCTAGTTGTGTCTTCCTGGGGAAGGGTTCAAAGTTTTAGCTCCTCTTTTGCCCCTTTTTCTGATCCTTTTGGCATCCTGAAAGGACTAAGCTTTGGCTCCTTTGATAATCTACTTGTCTTAATAAACCTGAAAAGTGTTTGACTTGTCTGCATAGACTAAGCCTGGCTTTTCCTTGGTTCTGCACAAAGTGGTTTGCACAGTCTGGCTCTCTGTGTCAGCTTCAGCTGAGGATATAGGACTCCAGAAGACCAGCTATGTCATATTTAGCTACAGGAGTTTTGGACATTACCACCCCCACCTGCCCATTTCTCCTCACCAGCTGCAGGTTACTGCATTTCCTAGCCAGGATGACAGAATGGAAATTACCTCTGTACTTCAGTTCTCCCTGGTCAAGGACTCACATTTCAGTGTAAAACTTTCACTCTTGGCTTAGGCCAGTTCACCAAATTGTTCTTGTATTCTTAGATGCGCTGGCAGCCTGGGAGCCAGGAAACTGGTACCAACAATTAGATGTTGCAGTACTAAATCTGCCAAAACATCTCTGTGGGAACCCTAGAAAACATCAAAATTGAATCTTCTACCTTGTGTTGCACCAACAGAGCAGTTTCTAAACCACAGTGCATTTATTTTTAACTTCCTGGAAAAAAAAAAAATCATATTTACACAGGAATTCTGACTCTGCTTTCCTTTGACTTTGAACTAATCAAAACTCACCTATATTTAGCTTGTAATTTGGCTATGAATAAATGTGTGAAATCTTAAGTGGGCAAAATCTATATGCATAATTGCTAAAATATTTTTGCTTATCATATGCTGCATTTAGTATTGGTATTTGGTACATTGTTTTTAATATACTCAATATATAGATAATATTTTAGTTAACTATTGCTCAGCATTTTACTTTGTTCACATGCATTTATATTTTTTATAATGTCTAAGCAAAGTTAATTTTTAACAGAAAGCATATCCTGCATTTGGTTGTATTGAAGATTTAAAGTATACAAATAGTTGTTCTGTAGAAAGAGGGTTGGGCTTTTTTTAAAGATACGCAGTGTTCACAAATACAGTTTGACATGAAATTTTAGGATCTCTTTTGGATTTCCTCAAAAAAGCAATACGATGTATGCTCTGGGAGTTATGTATTATGATATAACAAATTCTTTCTTCAGGGAGTAGGTAAAATAATGTCAGTTTATTTCCTGGCAGCTGGGGAAAGATGCCAATTAAAGCATGGATTTGGTTACTTGTGCTTATTAGCCTATCCCTTAATAACACTGCAACAAGCTCTTGAGTTTTGGGAACTGAACTGTATTGTGTTTAACTCTTTTACCCTGTGAGAATTGTAGAGATGCATCTTTTAATGATGTTTCTTTTCTTCGGAGACAAATAAATGTTAAATGTTGTCAGTACCCTCCTTCACAATTTCTCTTTTAGCTCTGCCTGAAGAACTTTCTGCTTTTACTTATTCCCTTGATGCAAATTTTATTGAAATCTCAATTCCTTGTAAATTGAGATCTCAAACTATCTTTTGAATTTTATCTAGAGGAAACATAAAGCTACTGAGAATGACCGTACCTCTTTCTCTTTTCACCCACTCTCAGTAACTCCACAGACAATGAATTATTACTTTACTCACTTGTGTGGCACCTTTACTCTTCTAGCTGACAGAGATATTTATGTCTTATAGTGTGACTTGGAGGTCATTAATACTGGACTCTGAGAATCTGCCAATGAACAGAGAATTTTCAAAAGTCAGGGCTCCTTTTAAGTCCTTCTGATTTGATGGAGAACTTAATCAGTGGAGATTCATTATGAATTTTCTGGATTTCCTTTGCTGCTAGAGGTAGCCAGAGCAAGACTCAGAGTTTTGAATCCCTGGAAATCAAGGTCTTTCCAGTCAAACTTCAAAGCCTTGCCAGAATTACAGAAAAAAAAAAAAAAAAAAAAAGGCAGAAAAGGTTAGCTTCAAGGTGGCTGCACATCCTCAGGTCACACGACTCATTGAATGAAAGCATGGAGGCAACACACTGTGGTTGCATGTGGACACTTGGCAGCATAAAGCTGAAATTAGGGAGCTATACGTTTTGTGCATGAATTTATGATGAGTGCAGAGAAATTGCTTGGTGTGGCTGCAGCAGGTTGCCTCTGGTGAGGGGTGGCATTAGCTAATCTGAGTGTAAAGTTCAGCACCTACCTCGTGATGTTTCACTGTGCTCAGCCAAGGGTGCTTGCCCTGGATAGCCAGGTCTCCCTAACCCAGAGGAAGTCTCACCCAGGAAAAGTCTGGCTAGAGTTCTCTGCTACCAGAGAATTGCATTAATGCCATGTTTGCAGCTAACAATTTGACTATTTTACTTAAAATTAACACTGAAAGATCTTGCCTTCAGTTTATGTCTTCCATTTCTTTTTTGCTTAGACATGCCTTCTCTTGTCACAGAGCACCTTGGGAGCACTGAACTGAAACATTGCCTCATGCACTGACCAGGGTTTGTCCTGTGACTGTCCTGCTGCTGCAGATGGTTGAATTTGGAATTGACATGAGAACAGCCAGCTGTTCTCGAGCAACTTCAGTCAAATGGCATTTCAGGGTGACAGAGAAGAGAAAATCAAAGTGCCTCTAAATTCCTGTCCTCGGGGCCCTTTCCCATGTTGCCAGTCACAGATGTACTGGTCTGTTGCTGCTGCTCTCAGTAACAGAAGGGCAGCTTCAAGTAGCTGGGGATGGCTATGAGAAGTGGGCCCAGGAGGTCGCTTTTTCTCTTAGCCCTGCCAGCAGAGTGTCAGCTGTGGAGGCAGTTGTGGGGGTGGTCTTCCATCTCGCATGGCCTTCTTGCACAGATCTTTAGTGTTTGGAGAAGATGATGGAGCCCACCCTGCCCCACTCCCCAGTCACCCTCAGTGACACAGAACAGAGGTGTAAAATAGGTCCTGTAGAAAAATGCAAAACTTGTTTCCAGACTGAGGGAGCAGATGCTCAGATTGCCATGCCAAGGACTTGAACGTCCCTTCTTTGTCCTTACTCTTCTGACAGACCCCCGTACCCTGCATAAATACCCCCTTCATGAAAAAATTAAAACCAAACCCAAATAAACTTTCAAAATCTTTTGCACTGTAAGCAGCTGTATTTTGTGTTTAGTGCCTCCTAGAACCTGTGTGGCTGAGGTTGCTGGGAATTGCTGAATCAGTGTTTTACATTCCCTGGCAAGGTTTTGCTCTCTGATGTATTCCTCCTACAGCAGGGAAGCAGCCAGGTGAAATTGTTCAGAACGCCAAATATTAAGAAACCAAAAGACAGAGTACATTCACTCTGTTGCCTCCAGATTGGAGAGGGGGTATTACAAACTGACATTTTCCTAAAATTAATATTGGAATTGCAGAAGCATTTAAGATAGCATGTCTGCAGGTACTTCCTTTTGGAACCAAAAGCTTTAGCTGTAATTTCAGTCCCCTATATGGAAGGCTTTCATTGTTTCAGTTATAACTGATTTAATGCTGCTGCTGGAAAAAACATGTTTCCTGCAGGCAAAATTCACATGTATGTGTTTAACTTGGTTTACATTTTAATCAACATGTTAATCTGGAGTAATCTGGAACATCAAAAAGCATTATTGATAGCTTTTATTTCTATTTGTTTCCAGTGATTAAGAATTAATTTTCTGAAACAAGTCTTCCAAGTAGAATTTTCTCATTAGGAAATATATACATGTGCAAGTCAGAAATTCCCCTCCAGCCTAGGAGATACAGCTTGCAGATCAGTGACAGATAGAAATCACATGCCAGACCAGAACAAAGCTCCTGAAGGAGCATGTCTAGAATTCAACAGAATTGACTAGAATTCATGCAAGAAGGCCATATTTTTCCCAGTTCAAATTCTGATTTTGTTTCTTGACAACATAAAAAACCCCAAACTCCTCTGTCCTGCAGCCTCCCTGTGAACTCTTGTTGCCTACTTGCCAGCAGAAATATCAGATTTTTTTAAGGCTAGCTGAGGACTACCAGTCAGAGGAACTTGCACTTAGGTTGTAGCCTTTAAAAGTGAAGTGCCAGAGATTCCAAATAAGAAAATACCTCAAAGAAAAGATAGCACAGATGAAGCTAAGCAATGTAGCTGCTCAAGTCTACCAGCTTTTGTTGAAAATGATAGCTGAAATCTGGAAGTATTTGGGCTAGTCAGCATCATATTTTTTAAAACCAGCTTGCTGGGAGAAATGCTAGTCTTATTGTCAGGACTGGCTGTGTTCCCTGGTGATTCCAGGGTATGTAAAAACAGTGCTCAAGTTAAACGATAAATATAGTAGCTGAAGTAGTTCAAGGTATAATTATTTTCTGCATCCTTAATCTTTGTAGTGTTACATTAACAGAGTGCTGTCAAAATCTCTGCAATTAAGCTGTAATATATATCTGGATCTACTTTGAGATGTTTTTCAAAGGTGCCCTGGAATAAAAAACCCCAACCTTTTAGGTTTTGAGAAAAAGGGGTATTTTTAACTGCATCCACCAACTAAAGCAATTAAACATCCCATGGGACAATAGTATTTTGTCTGAACATAGTCAAGTGTTACATGTTAATTACTTCTAGGTATTGCTCCTCATTATCTGTAGTGGCCAAAGGGAGCCAAAATGAAAATAAACAAAGCATGTACAGAAATTGTCATCAATTGTCAACATACTACAGAATTTTGAAATGGCTCCAAAGGGGCTTTTTATAGGTTGGAAGCACTGAAATTTGCCTGTGATTTAGGCATAAAACTTTTCAAACGTGTGCACTCTGTTAGTTTGTTGATAGACTCATTCCACAGTCCTCTAGTACATATAATAGAGGGGTCATTAGTTCTGGGGAAATGGCGTATTTTTCATCACTGTAGCAGAAGTGTGTACGTATCATAAATGGAGCCTGAAGGGATTTAGTTCCAGGTTATTAAGTGTTCATTTGAGATGGTGGATAATAACTGCTGTTTCTGATATTTTAGATTAGATGGCCCTTATTGCTTGTAGGGCTTATTTTCAGTGACTGTTAGTCTTATTATTACAAATACATATTTAATGACTGAGGCAGTATCAACAAAATCAGTAAACTCATATGCTATCCAAAAACTGGAAAATATTGATTCATTAGTTAGCACTTTATCATTAACTGAACTCTAACAAGAACTCTGCTGCTATGATATCCAGTAATTAATGAAACAACCTTGTTATTTGAAACTTTTTACATGTGAAAATGAACAATTGGGTGGATTTGTTCACTTACTAGGACACATAAAATCACCAATAAAAATCTTATAAAAATTTTTCACTAAGAGGAGCTGCAGTGGAATCACCATCACACTGGAAAAAGAAATTTAAGACATCAGGGCAAATATAGATAATATTTCAAAAGGTTTTTTTCCAGAAATAACTCTGTTGACCACCTCAGTAATGTTGTGTTTTCCTTGCCTAATTAGATTCATAGCCTGTACTGCAACCTCGAACCCTTAATCATAATGATGCAGTTGTTAAATGGAATAGCACATTTGAGGGAGAAAAATAGCATTAACTATAGCAAAATCTATTTGAAAACATAATTTTCTTCTGCCTGTTTGCGAAGAGACAATACAGGCTAAGCTTTTTGTAACAGTATTTTGCAGATCCAATTCCTCTGATTTAGGTACTAAATCCAGTAGAATCAAGAACTTTTCAACTTTTCATAATTCAACTTTTTGAACTGTTCCTATGGCTGAATCATCAACATACATTGTGAAGTTGCAGTTCTGATCAAACGGCACCAATATTTATGTTGGGCATGCAGTACAATCCTAGTGGAAATCTTACACAAAGGGAGGATTTTTAAAAGAATTGGCCAAATAGCTAAAGCAAGTATTGTATTTCAGATTTGCTACAGCATTTTTTCTGCCCTTTTGATTCTTGTCAGGTGATTGTTTTATTAGTACCGTAGCTCTCCTTGATGCTGTTGCTGTTTGCTGTGGAAAAAAACCAGTGACCCTGATTGTGAGCCACTGAAGTAATATCGTTGAGTCTGAGGACTGGCACTGACTACTATGGTGACCTACTGTTAAGTTTGGCTTCCCTGGTAGTATAAAACTATTCCAGTCTGTTTGTCAGCCTGTCTTTTTTGGAGTTGGAATTTTCCCTGCTTTCTGTCCATCATAGCTGAAATATGTTTAAAACACAGGCCACTAAGTGACACATGGGTAAATGCAGACAGGTGAAAGAACTGGGAATAATAAGTAGAGTTTTGAATTGTCTGTTCTGACTACTGAATTTTGTATTCAGTTTTGTCTTAAATATGGATAGATCCTGTTCTTCTTGGTAAGAAATAAATAATATAGTAAAGCTTAATTCATGAATGGAAGCTTTCTCAGGAAGTATTAAATTTTCTAGAGCTACTCTTTGGTTCATCCTTATTTATCTGCAGATGCCTTTTTCAATCCAGAAATATTTTTTTGCGATTTACTATTCCTTATTCACACTATGGTGCTGTTTATTAGGCAAGGTAGAGAACAGCATCCCTCAGGACACAGGCAATTTGTAATTAGTAGGAACATTTGGTCTAGAAAATTGGTAATTATCCTCATATTCCTGTCATTTAACTGTAGAAATGAACCATACAGAGCTGTTTTATGGTTTCAGAAGCCAGATCTATTCTAAGTTTGGTGTAGAGAGGCACTGTTCCAACGCATGCAGCTCCAGTGGGTGAGGTGACCAACCAATGCTTAGCTGTGCATGCTAGCATACCTGCATGGCTAATTAAATTATCATTCCTGAGCTCAGTTGAGGTCTGCCTTTAGATTTACATGGAATGTGTTACTGTGCTTTGATCCCACCTATATTGTTTTGGTTGGGTTATACTCATCTACATTGGCAGGTGACTGAGCACATTACCAAGCAGCTCAGTAGATCAAAGTGGCTGCTGCTGACTTCCCCACATTAGACCACTACGTGGTTCAGGGGTTATATCAGACTCAACTGAATTTGTTTAGTTGGACCAAATATACCCATTATTCAGCTGTCTCAAAACTGTCTGAAGAGCTAGTGCTTGTCTCAGATCCTTAGAGGCAAGGATCCTTTCATGTGTGCTTAAAACACAGCTTTTGTTCTGGTTTTGGTTACTCAGGAAGAAATCTGATTTGTGTGCGTTAGATTGGCCTTAAACCAGTGTGTGGTACATGCAAACAGTCAAGGGTTTAGCTTAAAACATATCTCTCCTGCTCTGAATTTAAGTGCAAATTCAAGTGGAGCAGCTGACAGGTGTTGAGTTGCTGCATCCTGCCTGTAACTGAAGGGGTGGATGCTTTACCACGGTGTCCAAATGAAGTCAGACTGCAGATTAATGTGGTTTATGGTCATCCTTTAGGCTGCCTTGATTTAAATGAGCCAGGCTTCAACAACTGGCCACAGCTCAGAGTCAGTTTAAGAAAGCAAACTGCTGTTTCTCAGGCATTAGTCATTGGTTCCCAGGTCAGTCAGTGCTTAAAGAGCAACAGCATGAATGGGTAGAGATTGTGCTTGCCATGTCTGTCATGCACATAAATCTGGGCATGCTAAGTGGGTGCTCTGCAGCTGACATCAGTGTGCCAGCTTAAGTGCATGATCCACACCTATTGCATCATCTATCATAAAGTTAAAGTCCCATGACCAAAATACGAGTCACTGACCTATCTTGTACAATTTTAGTTGTTTACTGACTTAGGCAAGTGCCAGCTGGGCTGGTTTGTATGCTGATGTAAGACATGGAAATGTCTTGATAGTGCAGGGTCAGGGTGGTACTGATTATGCAGCCTATTATTCAATTCATTTGATTATATTCAGCATCCATTCAATTTATTTTCAATTAGGCAAATTAATAAACCTTAAGGAAAAGAAAAATCTGAGCAATTAGTTTCTCTTCTCAAATAACTAGCCCAAATTTCTTAATATAGTGTCTGAAATTTAAATTTTCATTTTTATTTTTTCCCCCCCATTGGAAAGATGGAGGAACTAGGGACATGGGAGTTAAAAAATGCTGTATTCAGCTGAAGTGACCTACTCCCCCAACAGCTCATGCTCACTGAATATCCTGTTTCATCCATGGTGGCCATGTATATGAATGAGACCATTTTTTAAAATATGACAATTCAGCTTGAACTGACTTTTGTTTGGTTGGTTATTTTATTGAGAGCCAGGTTTAACATTTTCAGTTATGAATGAAATGCCTAAGTTCAGGCTTGAACATCACCAAAGAAAAATAATGAAATGTTATCTGCCACCTTCCTGTTTGCCCTCAGCTTTGCAATTTGCAAGCAGCATATCTGCCTACATCTGACTGCTAGACTGTATTATTTTTAGTACCTGATACGTGTCTCGGTCTGGTTGTATGTGTAAGTAGCAGTGAAAATTGGAAGAACACCTGCATTTGGAAACAGAAACACCTGATGCTCAATGCCACGGAGGTGTCAGGTTACTGCTGTAATGTAAAATGTGTGCTAGAATAGGTAACCATGACTAATGCATATGCACTTCAGCAACTCACAGGGAGATGCTTTTTGCTAAGTGTGGGAGCATTGTGGTTTTTCACACTTGTGATGTGCACACTCTTTTCTGCATCGGAAATCCATTCACAACTGAAACGGGTTCCATGTGCTTGTGAAGGCAAACAATGCCCACAACACTCCTTTGGGGAGTAGCTAATATGATAGCACCTGCTTGTAGAGGAAGTGATTTCACATATCTCTGGATGCCCTCAGACATCCTTACAGAAAAACGGCTTCTCAGACACCTGAAGTAGTTTTTGGGGTAGTGCTGAAAATTGCTTCTACTTGTGTAGTCTTTTTCCTATCTTACATAACTTAATAAACAGCTGGAAAGAGTGTCACAAAAGTGTTCCTAATGATTAAAACCATTGACATTAAGTGTAAAGAACAATAAATACTTATTGAGCAAGCTTTTCTTGGATCTTCTCTTGTCACACTGACATGGAGTGGGGGTAAGCTGCACTGATGTGGGTGTTATTATAACACCATGAATCAGTGGTTAAGTTAACAAATCTAATAGATCTGGTTTTCAGAAGTGGACAATCTGGCACTTCTCCATTAAATAGCCCCTGTCTATGTCCTTTAGCTACAGCTACAGTAAGGTAAACTAGTCCCGTATTTCGGTAAGTGGCAGCTAGTTCAGGCTGTGTTTGACCTACCTCACCAAAGAAAACGTTCAGCCCGGGTGTCATGTTTTAGGAATGGTATTCCTCAGTGTAGTACTCTCACTAAAAAAAAGCCACAAACCTCTGGTGACAGATGAAAGGCAGGGATTATGTCTTGAGATAAGAACAATTTACTGGAAACACTTGTGAGATAAGAAAACAATAGTAATAACAAAAGTGCTCAAAGAGAGGGTGATTTACATGCAAAAATTACTGCCCGATGTGCGCGACCCCAGGGTCGATGGCCGATGGCTTCTCCACCCGGGCTGTCCACCGACCCCCAGCCACTCCCATCCTCTTCCCGAAAGCGTCCTGGGCTTGCACGCCGCAGAGGTGGCAGGAGGTGGTATAGAATAACACCAAGACATGGCCACGGGGCTCCAGGCTCCAATCCCTCACAGCTACTGTGAAAAATTAACTCTGGCCTGGCCCAAACCAGGACGCCGGGTCACAGAAAAGAGCTGCTTAGAGAGTAGTGGGAAATAAGAGAAGACAAAGACCAGTCTTTCAGGCAAAAGCAGCGACAGTTTTATTATTTTTTTCAGCATTGCTTTTCTAATGGAAAATAGCCACTGAAAGAAACAATTGCATGTTTTTTGGGTCAGTTTTTATGAAAAGAAATGGATACTACAACCCCATCAGTTTTCTATAACAGAATAACATTTTATACGTTTTTAATTGTTTTAATCCTTCATGGAATAACAATGTTTTTGTGACTGCTTGTTTTTCCTGTGGGAAAATTTCACTTTGTAAAAGTGAGAACATTTGTAAAACTTTGTGTTTTAATTAAATATTGTTTTAAAAGGACAAAACCAGCATTTCTGTCAGGTCACAATGGTTTAATGTTGGTTCTGTTTTGAGATTTATCAAATGTATTCCTATCTACTTCTTTAGTATAAATAAAGATTCAAAGTAAATTTCTATCTGGCACAATACTGTTAAAGAAGAATAGCTGTTTAGACTTACGAGTCTTCTCTTACATACCAAAGATTAACTGAAGAGAAAACAAAAGTTTTAATCCAAAAGACTGGTATTTAGATACACAGACATTTCGGCAAACAGGGGACACTGCTATTACCCTGTGTTTAGTTATTCCTACTTTTGTTTCACCTAACCCACAGGAAGATTCAGCAATTTTTGGGATTAGTGCATGCCAGGTATGGCAATTGATACGTTTCTGTGCTGTTATGATGAACTGATTCACTGCCTTCTATTTCAAACTGTCACACTGACTTGCTCTTACTACTCTAACATTTGTCAGACCGGCTTATAATAAGGACTGGCTCAGTAGTCTTTTTCTTACACACACCAAGAAACTTAATTTCCTCTGTTCATTTAATTATTAAGATCTGTAAATGTTCTTATATTTTGATCAGAAAATTTCTATTTCCCCCCCCTCATTCCATTAAAAAATATGTTTCTCCTCCTGACCAGCTGATCAGGCTAATCCTCCCTCTACTGTGGCTCATCATGACAGACAGAACATCTTATGTCTGCATTAAGCCAGACTCTGTGAGCTGTATAAATGGAAATGTGCAATTTTGCATGCAGCTGTCTGAATGTATTATTCCTATTAAACAAGCTGCCCTCCTTCCTAGCAGTATGTTGTTGTCATTTGGAAATGCAGAGTTACATAAGAGAGTCCTGATACATCACAATAATAATATATCATGGAAAATTAGAGTTGTCTCTTTCTCATCTATTCCTTTGCAATTTTTTTCCCCCTGTGGCATTATTCTTGCACTGAATTTCAATAGGTCTTTAACAGTAGCTCTAGTAAATATTTGGAAAATGGGCAGAATCTGACCTTCGGGTTGTTGGGCAGTGTAAGTGCTGGCTTATAGGTGCATGCAGAAGGTCAGAATCAGGCTCAGTGCTTGCTGTGTTTGCACAGTAACTTTAAGCAACAGTTTTATCTGGTGAGGGAAGAGCCTCGATAGACACTGGCGTCATTTGTTCTTCCCGTGTTTTCATGTGCGCCTGGACCTGCCTTACTCGACCTTCCAGCCGCCGAGTCCATTCCTGGCGAAGTCTGCAAAGAGAGTGCAAGTGCTTAGCAATTATTGAGCCAAATCCTTCAAATGTATCCAAGGCTTTTCAGCAGGGTCAAAGCTTTCCTCTCTTTCATCACCCGAGCACTTGTCCTGTATTTATTTACCAATTACACGTCCCTCTAGCTTGCTAGATTGGGAATGCAGGGGAGAAAGGGATAGTGCTGATGCTATCAGTGGTTGACATTGCTGGATTCCGAATGAGTCAAACAACTGCTGAAATACTGTCACTGTGAAGAACTTTGTTTTTCCCTCTGGGGTATTCTCAAAGCCACACAGAAGTACTGCCTATGCTGTAAGGTCATTCAGTGTGTAAATTTAAAAATACAGGTTTTCCCCCAACCCTTCAAGTTCTACTGTAAAATGCTGTGGAGAAGAGCAGGCTGAACTTAAAATGTGTCCTTTTGGGTAAAAAAAACAAACCAAAACCAACTCGGCAGACCTTGTGTGTGCTTAATGAAAGGAACTGATGTCACATGCGAGAGGAGCCACATAGCTGCAAGACACTAGCATAGTAAAAACAGAAGAGAATATCTCTAGGGACCACTGCAAAACATTGTTGGCTGGGTTGTTTTCTGAAGGCAATGTTATGAAACACTTGACCCAGCAATGTTATAAGATTAGATATTATATGGTAGTGCCAGATGCATCTTGGAATATACGGGTTTTTATATTACCTTGGGTATGGTGAAAAGAACAGCAGCCAATGATTTCATCTGAGAGTAATTCAGCAGTAGCTGTTTCACATGGGGGCTTGTGTTATCTTAGATTCTGAGTTTGGTTTTACGTTGTGTTTTAAACTACCTAGTCTTCAATATCCTTTTGTGCGTATAGTTAAGCCTCAGAAAATAGGTGCAGTTAAGAAAATAGGTGCAGTTAAGAAAAACTTGCCGCTGAGAACACTGGTGTTTCTCATCAGTGTCCTGTGTGTCTCAAAGGGAGCATGTGCTTTTGTGTAAAACCATGTCATTCTCCCGAGCACCTCGTAGGTGAGGTAGTGGATGTGTGTGTTTTGTTATGAAAGTGCCTATTGACTCCTGAAAGAATTATTTTTTTGCAAGTTAGAAAACATTTTGTGAACTACGTTTTGTGGGCTTTGACTGGGCAAGTCGCTTTGAAGGAACTTGCTTGGGTCTATTTCAGTTGTGGTGGGTCAGGTAAGACATACTGAATACATGAGTTAACACATATTCAAGGTTCCTTCACTGCATTTCTTTTTTTTCTCTTCCGGGAAGACCTTATAAAAGCTTTTAAGATTTTCAACTTTGTGAAGTCAAAAATGTTATCTAAACCACAAATAGCATTTTGTTTGCACTGTCTTCTTGTGGTAGTCTTTTGTGATCTAGAGTGATAAATGTTTCCAGTAAAGCTGAACTCTTCCTTGGATTTTTTCATAAATGTTTTTCCTCCAGTAATTTTGTGATAGGGATTTGGGAATACTACTGACTAGCTGGAGTAGGATACTGGAAGCAGGATTGTCTATATCTGACTTTGTTGAGACACAAGGCCTGCCCATATTTTGATTTCCAAATCTCTAAATGATGACAGTATTTGCTTCTTGGGCACTGGGGTCAAAGTACCCAGATTTTTTTTCCAAGAAACAACCCTTTAACAGGACCTTCCAATTTGCTGAAGTCAAATCAGCCAGTTTTGAGAAAAGTTTGTGCAGGAAAACCTTTGTTAATTTCAGGAGGAAAGCACAAAAAGAAGCCACACAAGACATGGTATTTCTTGTTCTCTCTTTCTGGCCATTAGTAGTCAAGGGGTTCACTTAGCATGCAGGAGACCCTGGTTCAAACTTCTGAGTTGCAACAAGCTGAACAAATATTTGAAACAACCCACTGCACTTGAGCAGAATATCTATACCACAATACAGCAATACAACTTTCTTTAGGCAATCCCTGTTGTTTTATACTGCTTTGTAAAAAAACCACCCACAAACAAAACAAACTCCCAAAACTACAAAAACCCCACAGCTTTTTCCTTTGAATGGGAAGATCTCACTGTGTCGTTTTTACCTTTGGGCTTATATGATGTGAAGGGCTGTTAAACATGCCAAAGGTGCTATGGGTTTTTTATTCTACAGATTAAGTGGGTGGTTGTCCCTTTAATGTAATGCTATTTTATTTATTTGTGTAGTTGTACCAGTTCCAGGTGAAATTCCTGCTATTTTCTGGCTGTCACAAGCCATAATTCCAAAGTGCTTTATTTTTTCATGGCTATGCTCCAAGGCCTTTGAAGAATGCTCATGAGGTTTAAGGGTGAGGGGTGTCTGAGTTTCCATGCAGAAGAGACATGGTAATATGAGACAAGCAGCTGTGAGAGGAAAAGTGCCAAAGATCCAGAACACAATCTGTGCTATGAATAAAGCAGTACAATAACAGGTTACCTTATTTTAAAACACGTGATGACATGCCTCGCTGTCTTGTGGAAAAGAAAAAATATCACTTACTTGTTTAGGGCACTTTTGCTTAACCTAGACTCTTCAGCTTCTTGTTGTTTAGTTTGCTCTTGGATGATCTTTTCCCAGAAGTTCTTCAGCTCTTCCGCATCATGACCACCCATCCTGTGGCGTCTAAAGTTTGTATGCTTGCTCATTTTCTGAAAAGCAATTCAGAGGTCAGAACAGTCAAAAGCCTAACCTGAGGCAGGTACTGTATTACTTAGCCCCTTGAAATTTCATTCTCATGAAGTGCTATTAAAATAAAGTATGTCACCTGAGAAGAATAGGTAACTGGTGCTAAGTGTGCCTTGAACCAAAATATAAGGCATCGAAACAGGCCTTGGGTGACAGCTGAATATCATAACTATATTTTTGTTACTGAGTAATGACTGTGAGTGGCACAGTTCACTGAAACATTGTGGATGCCTCAGTATGTGTGAGATTTGAAATAGTTTTAGAAGAACTTGTGAAAAATGCTTTCAAATGTAGTGCCATTGTCACAGAAGTTCAGATTAGATGTGAAGGACTTTCCTGTTTTCTATCTCCCATGTTCTTAAAACAGATCATAGATTATTTTATCTCATGGAAATTAATTGCTCCTAAATGATTCCTTTTGCTACCCCAAATGATGTCATGCACAAAATATGCAAGGGAATTATGAATCTGAAGTTGAAGCACACAGACTGCAAGGCACTGGGGAGCTTGTTATAGTCTTGTTCTTTATTTTATCAAAATTCAGTCTTAAATATGGTTAAAAGTAGAGCTCATTAAAATACAGGGATCAGTTCCAATAAATGAGAAAAAAGACAGAAAACAAGCAAATTTGTCCTCGCTAAATTCATGTTATTCAAACATTAAAATTCTCATCACGTGTGATGTCCTTGCTGATATTACCATATTGCGTTGGTTACCAGATCATAATGATACTTTGAAAAATTAAGTTCTGTTGTTTATTTCCTGAATCGGTCTCCTCCACTAAGCCCCAACAAGAAATGGGAGGATACAAGAAAGAAAAACCCCAAAAACCTAAACTCCAGAGTTTTCTATGACTAGATCAGGACTTAATTGGAGGTTTGCTTCCTTATGTTTATCTGTATTAGATACCTCTGCCAACACTCCACTCTGTAATGCTGATGAATTAAAGCCTCATAGACCTTGGTACATACTTGTGAATATTCTTCCTAGATTATTTCATACTTTGGGAGCTATCCTTGGTAAATACAACAAAGACTGTGATAATGTAGGCCAGTCTGAGGAAACCTTTACTTCGTCCAATGCCATGAAATGGAAGGTCAGAGTAAAAGACAAGAACAGTCAGATGTAACAAAATTAAGGCAGATTTCTGTAAGATTCTACTATCAAATACAGTATTTGAAACTCCTGGCACCTTAAAAGGACACATAAGTAACTTCTGAACATCTTCAGAGATTGAATATTTTAGATTTGTCTTAATTTTTGTGGATCTATTTTTTAAGATCAATAATATCAAATAATTTTGTCAAACTTGGTGTGAAGTCTGGCTGGACTGGCAAACCACTTAACAAAAAGGAAAATCTCTTTGAGATGCATTATTTCTCCACTGAGAAATCCAGTTGCTTAAAGACCATCACAGCTGAGCTGGAGTGATAAGTATGAACTGGTTAGGCCATGTAACACAACCTCCTGTGTGATGGGGTATGAGTAGTTAGAATGCTGGTCCTCTTCACAGCAAGGTCAGCAGAGCTGCGGCTCATCAAAAGAGCCAGGTATTTTTCTCTGAGGCAAACAACATTTTTCTAGTATTCCCCTTGCTGTGGACTGGGGATGCTGTAGGTGTAGCACAGTGTGATACAGGACGAATTGTTGCACTGGCGTGGGTACAGCAGTTCTGCTAACACTTTGTGCTAAACATGTTGTGTTTGGCAATGAATATGATCTAAATGGGAATATGGGTAATCTTAATAATCTTTTGTCTCACTCTGAGGCCCCAAAATAATGGTATTATTTAAGGCTTCGTCTTGCAAAAAAATATGCATGTCACGGATGCACTGGAATATGCCCTATCTGTGTCCTAATTCTATAGGCCTTGAGCAGTGTTAAAATAAATGCTCTGGTAATAGCTTGTTACAGAGACTGATGGAATCTGATTATTTCATCATTCCTAGATCAGCAGGTCACACGGGCCTTCGCATCATTTAGAGGCTCTTCTATCACTAGCAGCTGCCCACTTGACACTCTACAGATAATTATCCCATTGCCTCAGAAGCCAAGTGCAAGTTGCTGACAAACTGAGTCAGTGTGCCCTCCAAACCCTATTATACTTTGCCTCATACAAGAATCTGCCATAACACATTAACCTTTAATTAGAGATTAAATTTTTATGATTATTAAACTTCTAGTTGAAGTTATCCAAATGGTACAAAGAGGGTCTCTGGTCTTTATCTGAGGTTTAAACTGATTAGATTTTGAGGGACTGCATGAGAGTTTTGGCTGTCTTAGGTTTTGGCTGCTCCACTCAAAAGAACAACCTGCGATCAGAGAGGTGCCCCAAAGATGGAGGGGCACCTGAAACTTTTAATCTACTAGGTCTGTGGGTCTTTTTATATGTCAAGAACATTTGGTATTAGTTCAGTGACACAATGTTTCACATGGTATTGCTGTGGTCCTTGCAAAGACATATTCTTGATGTAAAACTTTTAAAGACTGCATTGCTGGTCAGCATCTTTCATGGTATGATGTGTGAAAGCATCCTATCTTTGAGCCTGGCATTACGACATCTAGGCGCAGAGACTAGGGCTCATGTGTGCTGCATAATACTTCATTTTCTGTTTCTAGCTGAAAGATTCTGCTTAGGAGCTTGGTTTGGACTTCTGAGTAACTCTCCGTATCAAAAAGAAATCTTTATTACTGCTCCAGATGACAAGATTGTATGATTTTTTTCTTTTTTTTTAGATGTCCCAATAACATAAATTTGACTTATAGATTTACATTTGGACTTAATGCCATCAAACTTGTTCTTGATTCCTTCACTCAGATAACTCAGGGCTCAGTAACAAGTAGAAAAATTAAATTATCCCTGTAAATAAAACCCTCACTTTCTTACAGTCATTTGACCATTTTTGTCTGGATAGAAAGTGTGCAAGAAAAATAGGTTCATCATTACAGAGACATGAAAGGAAAGTTGGGAAGGTGTCTTTCTGACTTCTAATGGCAGCTCATTTTAACATGTTTATCCACTGATATGAATATAAAATAAGCAAGAGCAAGCACGCAAGCACTTCTATTCATTTAAAAATATTCATTCAGAAGACCTGAAATATTGTAAGTATCATTCATGAACTGAAAATTTTTGTTATAAAACTTTCTGCAGTTTATTTTCTGTGAAGGGTTGCCAAAATGTGCATAGCATTCATGCAAGATGGAGCCCTTTATAAAATCTTCAATTAAGATAATAAAGGAGGAACTATTATTATATTGGTTTTGCAGTCCTACCTGCCCATATGAAGTATAGTTTACTGCTTTTTTAGAGAGCCAAGCTGATAAAACAACATTTAAATAAGGATGAAATTAGATTTGGTTAAAGTGGCTTATGCGTTTGGTAGCTCTAAAACTCAAATATCAAAAATGTGTAAGTGTGTACAAAATAGTTTTCACAACATTCATCATTTATGGAAATTAATTTATATGCTAACATATTATTAATTTATGGAGAATGTCCACAAGAAGAAGTAATTGTAAAAACAAAATTAATGGCACTGTAAAAGAAAAATTTCCTACATTTATAATCAAACCATAAATCAGAGGGCCATGCAGCAATCTGTAAGACAGCAAATCACTCTTGAAACACAGATAGCACCTACATATAATACACTGTTTTAAACTCATAAAATCACAGTCACAGAATAAGCTGAGTTGAAAGGGATCGTCGAGTCCAACTTCTGGCCCGGCACAGCACCATCCCCAAGAATCACACCGTGTGCCTGAGAGCATTGTCCAAATGCTTCTTGAGCTCTGTCAGCCTCAGTGCTGTGACCACTGCCCTTGGGAGCCTGTTCCAGTGCCCAACCACCCTCTGGGTGAAGAACCCTTTCCTGATATTCAACCTGAACCTCCCCTGACCCAGCTTCAGGCCATTCCCTTGGGTCCTGGTCACAAGAGTGAAGAGGTCAATGCTTGCCCCTGTCCCTGATTCTCCTTGTGAGCCAGTTTAAAGGAGGTTTGAAGTGTGAATGATGAGCAGTTTTCCCCCTACAGATCTATCCCATACAAGGGAGAAGAAATTTTGCTTCTAGCTGTAAATTATAGGCACAACTTTTATTCACTGGCACAAAACCAGTATGAAAACAGCCAGTGGTACAACCTTCTCTCATTTAATCTGATCTGCATCTGAATGTGTTTTGGAAAGGTGGTAAATTAGTAGGTTTCCAAATGCTCTTGTCTTAGCCCCTACCTGGTCTGCATATTTTGAATTATTTTAATCTCACACTACCTCTGCTGAGGTACAAAGAGAAGTTAAAAAAAATATCCAATACAAGTAATTTGTCTTCTGCACACTTTGTAATTTCTACTTTGGACTCTTTCTGGAGAAATTTTAAGAGTCAGAAATGGCTCTTGATGTTTTGATCAAAATTGCTATTTTGAGTTACCTTTACATGAAATAAACAAGTAGGAGAAGAAAATAGTTTCTAAAGTCTCAGGAGGCATTTTGTACCCTTTTTCAATCTTTCTGTTTACTAGGTGTCTTAAGATAGACATAGTCTTAAAAATTCAGTGTTTTATAGAGACAGACTTGTATACAAAATATTTGTGCTCTTACTTTTTAGTGAGAAGTATTTCAAAGCATTCAGTAAAACTGTTAGCTGAACATATTTGGAGACAAATTCAATGTGATTTTTAGTCCAAATGATGCATAATTTAAAGAATAATTGGCTTGGCTAACAAAAATAAAACCACCTTATGCTTTTTTCCTTATTGAGAAATATTTTGACCAGTAATGTAAAACAGTATTTAAACATTTCCAAAGTTTATTTCCAAAATTTTTGCTGAAAGACAAAGTCTTTAACAAGAATGATAATATATATATATTTATCTTAAAAATATTTTCTTTCTAAAAGTTGGAGAAAAGACTAATTTTAACTCTTTCAGTGAATTTGATGATTCAGCCAATTTTAATACGGACCAAAAGCATGTTCCTGGAAGAATTTCCCCAGTCACTTCAGAGGTTTTTTGGTGACCATTGTAAACAATGGAAAGATTATCTTTGACTTTAACTAGACTCAGTCCCCTGGGTCATATCATGACCATGAGCTGTTTTATCTTTGTCAGGATGCTAATATCCTATTCCTTTTGCCCTTCACCAGGGTTTGTTTGTCTAAGCATGGAATATTTTTCAGCATTATATATCCATTACAGTTATTACAGAACAGGCAGTTCAAAGCCCATTTATGATGCTCTTAAAAAAAAGAGCTCAAAATTCTAAAAAGGTTTTAAATTTCACACATAGAATGCATAATTTTGATGAGTTTCTCCTTACACATTCCTTTTATGGTGGTTTTCCTTTCAGTTGAAGTGTGTGTAATACAGAAGTTCTAGTAATACCAAAAAAGATAGTAACAAATAATAGCTTAATAAATGAACTTACAATTAGAGTAAAATGAAACAGTGGCAGGATACCTCTTATGTGGTATAAATCACATATAGACCAGAATAATTTCTACAAGGGTGTACTGAAATATACAGAATTCCAGGTCATGGAGGGAACAAATTGCATGATTGAACACTGAACAAGAAGTTCAAATTTGCATGATTTAACAAAATGTTAAATAAATGTACACCCATGTATGTCTAGGAAGGTTCAATAATCAAGACAGAAAGAGAAAATCTTATTTTGGCCAAAATATAAGAATATAAGCGCTTACTTTGATTGTATTGTAGCTTCCTCTTCTGTCAAAGTATGGTTTTCTTGAGTGATTACTGCATCGTGACAGTTTTACCCCTGGGTTCCCCTTTTCAAGAGAACTCCAACTGCCAGGAATAACTGATGAAATTCCATTCATCCGTCATTCATTTTTATTTGTGAGTGACGACATCTGCTGTTATGAATTAGCTTAGTGGCAGGGGGGAAAAAAGCCCAAACCCACAGTCTCATTTTGTGAAGTCTGCACCACACCACGAGGAATGGCCAGACAGTTACAGGGCGCAAACTCTGAATGCCACGTTTGATCTGTGCTATAAATTTTGGCAGGTGCCACTGATGTCATGACTTGGCTCTGGAGAAACACTTACTCTTTGACAAGTGTGGATCACTGTAGCATAACTTCCATATGACTTGTAAGAATTCAGCACCGTCCCCTCCAAGAAAAAGGATAGATCTGAAAAGAACATGTTGAATAACACAGCTTGTCTCACGTTTGTGCTACTGAGTGACTGACAGATAAATAGATTTCTTTTTCACCCCTTTTGAAGTGTTGGTCTCTAAAAGCACCTTGTAGACTACATGACAGGATTCCAACTAAGCTGTTAATACACTCAATAGTGCAGGAATGTGGCCAGCTGCAAGCTGAAACATAGCATATACAATTTGCTACAGAACTTAGCACTTCCACTTCTTGGACAGATTCTTCCTCCTGGTTGAAAAGAAAAACACTGGCAAGTAAGGTGCTACTGACTCTGACAAAGGGAGAACAGACAGTGACAGACCTTCTGCTCCCAGATTTTACTGGCAGCCTGACTGCATGACCTTTTGGTAGTTTGGCAAGTTCCACCTTGAAGTTAATTATGTTTCTCACTCCAGGTATTTCCAGTGTAAGGTTGCCCCAGAATTTCCTGTGCCAAGTGCTGTAAATTTTCTTTTAATCTACAATCTGAATGTATTCAAGAGGCAAGTTACCCATCTCTTGTCTTCAAGGTATGTAGGGCACACATCACCTCCTCTCTCCTTCCTTGTTTTGCTATAATAACATTTATGGGCTTTGAACTCATCTCATACTCATTCTCTTGATAGGAGGTCTCATGACTCTTCTCTGTGTTCTCACTGAACACAAGAAATGAGAACTGTGTCACATTCCAGCTGAGTATTAGTCCCTAATATGCTTACTTATTTTGTTTGGATATAACAGTTGGAATCTAGAATCACTTTCACCTTTTCCAGAGAACTACAATGCTCATTACAACTTTCTAATTGCTTCATGCGCTCACCTAGTTCTCCTCTTATTTTTTCCAACTTAAAAGCTTCAGCTTATGACAGAAATTTTAATTAGATCCTAAGTTCACAACCATTCTTTTGTGTCATTTTCTCTACTTCAATCCTTCAGTAATTTCTTTCTTTTGTTTCTGAAATTGTCTCCTATTCATACAACAACCTTTGCGCTCTCCAGAATATGTCTTTAACTCACTGTTTAATTTTGTTCCAAATGCCGCTGCTAAAAACAGTAGTAACATTGTTTCTAAGACAACTCCTAAGATGAATTCCTTTTTTAAACTTCTTGCCGTTAGGGAGCTTTCACTAAAAGATGTTAACTCATTTTAACCACTTCGAAGTTCAAGTAGATAAACCTTGGTGAGATAATAAGACATAAAGGCTGATTTCTCTGTAGGGAAGAGAAGAAGATAATAAAGAAGAGGCAATGAAGTCCACCTTATCTCCTAATATAAAGAGTAACAGGCTATTTATTGTCTGCTGGATGTGGCTAGTAGATGGGGCAAAAGGAAGAGAGAGGGAGATTGTAACATATCATTAAGCATCCTTATAGAATCCATAATTATTTCAGATGAACAGCTGAATTAATTTTTCCACTAACCAATCAGTAAAAGCTCAGCATTGCTACTGTTAGTGGAGGTCAGCCATGACATATTAACATGAAGTTGGTAAATCACTGTTCCAGGATGGACTGCTCTGACTGATAGCTGTCCTGGATCCTAGACAAATGCCCAAGCTGCTGCTGATGGTGTCAGACTCTTACAGTTTCTCATCTTGGAGCTGCTTCTCTTCATATAAATAATGCAGAACTCGGGGCTTGAGAGGCAGTGCCAACAGCATGCTTGTTTGATCTCCTATATGTCTCAGAGATACATTTTGCACTTTCCCAGACTATTGAATGTACTGCTACATTTTGACTACTAGGTATCCTAAGGCATACTTTTTCATGGCAAGGAAGTTACTTGGAATTTGTTTTGAAAAATCTGAATTTCACTAAAGCCCAGATGTAAAGCAGATCTTGAAATCCTGCTTGTATTTGTCTGCTGAAAATGCCCTAATTCAACATCTCTGAGAACTCACACCAAATTCCGCTGTGCAATGTCAGTGGTGCCTAGTGGAAAGAAAGGATAAGAAACAGAGGACAAGGCTACAACAAGGCACAGAGAAATAATCTGAGCTTTTTGATCTTTGTAAATAAAGTGACTGAGACATGGGAAACAAGACTGATCACTATAGTATCAGTCTGATTATATATAGAGGTCAACAGTATAGTCTACTCCAGCCTTCTTGTAGTACAGAGTCAATCGAAACAATGTTATGTAACTTTGGATGTAGCACAAATTTTCTCCATAGGCTTGTCAGACAAATCAATATTTTGAGTAAATTATTTCAATGTTATAAAGCACATAGACACCACTGTACGTTTGAAGTTTTACAGCCTAACTTGGCAGTTTCACCTAAGAATTTGACAAGTCTATAGTGTTCCTCTTGCTGTAAGGCTGCGATGGTTGCTCCTGCTCATTTGTAATGATTTAGATCTATAGGTCTCAGATAATGTTGTCCTACGCTGACACAGCCTTTGTTATAAATGACTGTTTTTTGGATGTCGTATTACAGTAATTCACTTTGCTACCCTTTTCACCACCTGGTATTTTTTTGCCCATTGGTGCAGATATAGCCTTTTATATGGAGCTTTTTTTTGCTTTATGCGAGTGATTGCAGAATGTGGCCTTGAGCTGTGGTGTTTATAGACCACCACTCCGTATTTTAAAGTGTTCCCTTACTGCATTGCTGTCAGGGCCTGAGGAACTCAACAGGCTGCCAGAGACCTTCCCTGTCTCACCTGGGACCTACATCTCTGCCCAAGCTCCCTGTTTTAGCTTAGGCCCAGGAATCTGTCTCCTTACGCCTTGTCCTTCCAAAACCACACATCCAGCTTTCTGTCTCAACCTGTGCTGTGGTCACACTTGACTCCCAGACCACACCTCTATCATAGGACAGCCTCAATTTTTTTTCTACCTAACAATTTCCATGGATTCAACTCCATGGGTGAAGGCAATAAAGGCATATAAAAAATGATGGAATATCATAATTAAAACCAGTCAAGAGTATGGAAGTAAAGACTGTCTTACCTACAGATGGGGTCTCACCAGTCTATGCAGAATTTTGTGAAAAAAATGCTCAAAAATATGAGTGTAGCAGCATTGCCTGCTATGTTTTTGACGCAGAGTGTGTGCTACTAATAGCTGTGGTCACTCAGGGACTGATGGAATACCTTATTACTGTCAAGCACATCAAGGTGAAGGACAGCTGGACACAAAATACTGCCCTAGCAGTATGTGTATTCAGATATTGCATGCTGTAAGTTGTGTAGATACCTTTACCTAAACTGGCATCTAAAAGTAGATTCCTAAAGCCAAGCTGATTTCCTTGTACTCTGTGAGTTCATGAAGAGACCACATGGATTGTGTTACAATGTGGGAGCACTGTCAGAGAGGGGAGACCTTGGGGCTAGGGAAGGTAGCACCTGGAGATTAGCTCCATGGCTGAATTGATGTAGATGAGCAACACATGATGGCACAGAGCATGAAGGTGCCAGTTACCTTTCCTACTGTAATATGACAGCAAGGACTCTTGGCAAATTGTTGCTGTGACTGGAAAACAATAATTGATGGGATGATTCAGGGAGTACTTGAATAATTGTAAGTTTCTCTGCCTCAACCAAAACTTGTCCTACATTAAAAAGAAGAGTATTAATTTGTTATAGTCCCGTGAAGATTTCAGTGGGCACTGAGCTACAGTGACCTCCATATAGTCTAACAGGCTACAAAACATGTATTTCTTTCCTCCCGTTCTGCTTGGTCATACACACTTAATTACCAGAAAAGGAGGTGGCCTAGTCTCAGACTTTTGTTCAACTTACATTTCCTTATCAGGACTGTTCGTGTTTTGTCTATTGCACATTATTTTCAAGCATGAGGGGAAGCAGAAAATGAAGGCTAATTGTGCTACAGCAGCTGGTTCCTGATTTTCACATAGAGCTAGACATAGATTTAGACATAGAGCTACTGCCAGCTTCCAGCGGTGCATGATGTAGGCTCCCTCATGGAAGGGCTGGCTTAAGGATGCAAGGTGCATGAAACATGACAACGTGGGAGGTGATGATGAAGTGTAGATGGTATTGCAGTTTTTGTATGCCCTAGAAAAACTTTCCTAATGTCTTTCCTACTCATCAAACGCAGCCACCAGCCACATATTCAGGAAATTTCTTCTCTGTAGTGTTCACTTGCTGAATCTTGTCTTCCACTCTTTCACCTATGCTGTGCTGATATGTCTTTATTTGTCTGGCTTTAACCAGAAGGGTCAAACTTCCTTAAGCTTGAAAATCAGGATGATCTTCAACTAGACAGATAAACAACCCACAGGGGTTTAAGGGCTCTTAGTAGGTTCTTTTCTTCCATGTCTGCGGACAATGGTGCTAATGGTAGGGTCTATTTGAAAGTTCTCTGTGTGCACCAGAGAGGGAGACACAGCAGGAATAGTGTGCAGGAGGATATGCCAGAAACACTAGTTTAAACACCTAGACAAATCACCCATGATCTATGGTAACTTGTTCTACTTGCTGTTTTAGTCTGGTGCAAAAATGAAGAGCCACAATGTTGCTTTTCTGCTGTAACTAGTAGTGCATAATGAAAAAACAGCATTAAGGGAAAACAATTGGTGGTGAGACCCTGAAGTTCAGTCTGTGTGTTTCAGGGTCTTTAACAGGCTTATGTCTCTATTACAGGCTAGTTCTATTCTGGTCTGAAATTCTCTCAGCATTTGTGTGATGTCTACTGGGTGGGCTCTTAGGCTTCATTTTTACTGTATTGCTCCCTTCTGATTTTATTTAACGTTATCCATCAATGTCAGAGGTCTTTCAGACGCCTTTTTGAACATTCACCACTTCCACCCCCTGGGTGCAGCTGCATAGGCTGAGACAGTGGCCACCACCATGGCACCTCTGCTGCTCATCACCTCCCCCATGTTAGCTGCTGCATCCTCTGCTCTGCTAGATGCAATGGTGAAGGAATTTCCTGAGCTTTGCATCCAATGCACCCCAGAGGTTTAAAGAGTCCAAAAGTAGGTCCCTGCTCACATGGATGTTTTGGAGGAAATGCTTAGAGGAGAGATCTCCTGAGAAACCTAGGTGGCAGGTTGACAGAAGGAATGTCACAGCTCACTGTAGCCAGTACACACTAGTTTTATCCTGTGTTATCCCAGGCATGAATGAGGATGTAAGTCTGCCTTTCACTAATGCTCTCTTTTGCTCTCTCTGATTACACTGATGAACTACATGTCATATTTCACTATTCAAATATTTGTCCTTTGTCCCAGTTATGATTTATTTTAGAAAATACTTAACTCCAGGAATCTGAATGAAATGGTAAAAGTAACAAGTATTTTTTAAATGAGAAAAATAGTATCTGAAGGGCACAGAAATAAAACTGTTCACAAACATTTAGAAACAACAAATGTCCATCATGGTGATGGATGTTTCTAGGTGGGAAAAGGCTATGGGCAAGAGCATTTACTACACTGGGATTTGTGCACAGTGGCCACAAAAGATGGTGAGCATCCTGTTGCCAAAGTATCTTTAGTTTAAATTTGAGTGACAGCCTAAAGGCTGATAATAAAGATAAGATCACACAGTTGGACGTGCTTTCCAAAAGTACAGATGTTGCCTAACAATGTATTCAAGTGTAACCATCCACTGATTCTCTTTCAAGGCACAAATTGATAGTAAGAAATTATGTCTTAATGAGTGTAGGACAGATGATTTGGAAAAGTAAGGATTTTTTTGAGAAATAAAAATATTTTGGTAATTATAGAAATAAAGATCAATGTTGACCTTAGACATGGGGAACTCCAAGATCCTGGACCCTGAGTCCAATAAGCTGCCTTCAGTCTGCCAGCAGGTGAGTGAAAATTGATTCAACTTTACCAATCTTATGAAACTGCTCCTGGATCTTAAACCCAATGTTTTGTTTCGGGTACCCTATGGCTATTTTAAAGAAACTGTTTCCCTAAAATTTTGTTTCAAAGAAAAAAATATTGCCACAAAGAGGAGAAATAATTGTGAGTATTTTTAAAAAAATATGTTTCCCACAAAACAGGTAATTCTAACTTTTTGTCTTTATTCATCTTGCTTTTAATTCTTTCATACATCTTTGGAATATGTATGCAAAAGGCAGGGATGTGGACTTTAGGAACTCTTGTCTTGCAGCAACAGAGCTCATCGGGTGGCAATGACTCAATTTTTCTAACTAATTTCCATGGAGGTGGTCAAGTGTTTTGTGAGCTGTTCTAGAAGGGAAAGGTTACAGGTGTGTTGGGAAGCACAGTGAGAAAAAGAAAAACCACATTAAAAAAAAAATCAATGGAAATTAATAGATACATCACTGGAAAAGAGGAAAATAAAATCCCACTTTCTAAAAATTAAGTTCCATTTGGTTGGGTAAGAATTTTTTTTCTGTGGAGATGTTACATCCAGGTTAATTTAAAATTAGATCTGAGTCTGGTTATGTTCTGCCCAGCCTACTTTAAATGCAGTAATTGTTCTTTACAATCAAGCTATGACAATGACATTAAAATGTAATCCTCAGAAACAACATAGTCATTTATCAAATATTGCATTAGTCTCCTTGACATTTTAATTTACAAGCTTTTTATTATTAGTTTGGTCTCTCAGTTATTAATTACTTGAAAAAAATGTCATTTTTCATGTCTTATATAAACAAATACAAGAAACGGGTCAAATTTTAATCTTGATGAAACCAACATAAATCAAAGATAACTGCACTAAGTCAGTGAAAAGTGTGTGACACAGAGACATCTCCTCTCATGTCTAAGCAGACACATATGAAAGATTGTTTTAAGCATTATATAGAAAATACATGATTTGTTTTTCAGAAAAAGAGATGTTTTTCCCCTTTCAGTTTTCAACTTCTTCAGTAGTAAAATACAGAGCACCATGCAATTTCTCAACTGTTGTGCTTCTTTCACTCAAGTTATGTATTGAAATATTTCCTGTAAGGTCTTGGATGTCAGTTTCTGAAACCTATAAATAAGGAATTCTCAAGTAGGGGGAAAAAAAGTAAAATCACCTTTTGCTCCTATTGGAAAAGTACTGGATCTGTGCTTGTTAATAAACTCATATTTATGGCATGTATATTTATTTTATTGAAAAACAGTAATTTTGAATTTTAGCTGGGAAAACCTGGCATTGACATAACTCTTATTGTCATTTTATTCCATTTTTAGGACTGTGATTAGTAGATTGCTTAATAATTTGCAAGCTGAATGTAAGCAGACTCACCAAGACCATCCCATGAAATTGTCAGTGTTGAAAGAATGTTGAGCACACGTAAACAGATGACCTGGAAAGCACAGTCCTGTATATGAAGTCAAAACTTGCCCTTTACGTTCACAACTCAATCAGTAAAGCTAAAAAAAGGAGATAAGCCAACACTGCTGAGGTGGTACAAGAACAGATCTGACTTTTTTTCAGAAATCTGGAGAAAGCAAGGGTGGCACATCAGTAGTGAAAACATGAGGAATGCTCTGCTTACATACAGAGTTTTTATTTACAGACCTAGCAGAATTTTATTCAGAATGTAAGTGTTAATGTTGTCATTGTATAGATGGGAAGAATGAGATTTTGAGGAGTAAAGTGATTTGTTCAAAGCAGCTTTATGGCTGATCTAGGAATCCATTTATTAAATAGCTGCAATGAGCTTCCTTATCCTCTACTTATACTGGAGATTCAGGCAGAAACTTTTACTGGGTTACATCTCCTAAATGTGCTTTCTGTGGCCCACTCTTGGGCATGAATAAATATTGGGATAAAATATGTTGTTGTAATGTTTCTAATGAAGGACAAATCAAGAAACATCAGAAATCTTTAACATTCTGCTTTTGCCATAGAATCTCAGCAGCCCTGTCAAAAAGGCTAATGTGGCTGTGTCACCAGTGAGTAACAACTTTTATCTCAATTTCTTCTTTTATCTTTTAATCTCATTCATCCTACTATTTTCTGAATTGCTATAATTAGATGTTGATAATCTGTTTTAGAGAGAACAAACCCACAAATCCTTTAACATAGTATCTGACTGCCTTCACTACTTTCAATGCATGTTTTAGAGAATGGACGTGTATTTTAAGAGCAACCTTATTCTGCTCTACCAACAGAAGTCAGGGCATGGAAGAACCAATATGCTATTATCACTCTATATCTTCTACAGACATACCATGAGAAGTTACTGGCTTCTTTCTGTGTTCTTATGTTCTTACTCTCATTTATATCTAGTCAGTCTTAATGATCTTAATTCAAATAACCCACTGAAAAACATTCACTTAACCTATTAAATATTCCTGATGGCACCTGACTGAATTCCAGACAAAATCTGCACATTTTGCATTTGTTTTGTGACAGTTTTCTTATCTGTCTGATGTCCACAAATCTGCAATTCATCTTGTCTACTTTTTTTTTTGTTTTTGTTGTAAAGAAATCTCCATCAGACCTCTCCTGGGCAAACAAGAGCTTCTTGAAGACCCAGCCCTAAGACTCTAGAAGCAGGTGGATCCAACAATATATTTTATTATAATTGAAATTCATTGTTCAATCCAGATGTAATGCACTATATGAACATGTGAATGAATTTGATCTGAATGTTTTAAAAATGGGAAACTATCTCTTATGGATTTCCTGGACCAAATCCTGTATCACTTCCTACTATAGGCAGGAGATACTTATCCTCCTTTCCTTGCTTTAGAAGAGGGGTTTCTAGGGTTTAAAAACAAGGTTAGAAAGCAATACATGCTGAGAGGTGTCTGAATAGTGGGGATAGAAGAGAGTGGGACACAGAGACAGAAGAAAACAAAACTATGAAAGTGGAAAAAATGAAGGGAGTGTTTTATTTATATACCCTGAGTAGCCCATGTGTGGCTTGGAAAGTGTATGTTCCCAGCTCCTCCGTTTTGAGTTGGGTTTTCAGGCTTACTATAAATGACTGAACAGGCAGTTTTAATTATAGCAAAACATGACAACAGAAATGAATCCTCATGGTTAACAGATCATAAGACTGCATTGCTGTCCTCAGGGACTGAGCCGGCAAGGACTCAAATGCTTGTAAATAGTGCAGGTGTTGAAAACCAATATGAGGTTATATAATTTCTTGACCAGAGAAATGCCAACACGTCTTATAGCATTGTGGTTTGTGACAGTACATTTATGGTGGCAATTTACAGGCAGGGGAAGAGATCTTTGATCTCACTACAGCTGGCAACCTTCACATTTCGTAGTCACTCATCACCATCTCAGAATGTGCTAATTTTCAGGCAGAAATAATAACTATGAGAAAGTGGCCAGCTGTGTTACCAGCTTTTTAAGAAGAGATCCAAACAGTTTATGTAAATAATTTTTAGCCCTTTATGTATGAAATATTACTGTTATTAGTTTCAATTTGTTAATTATTCTCGAGTAATTAAGGATCTAATTCCCAAAACTCTTTATCTATTCCTTGATGGAATGACCAAAGCTTGACAGAAGAACAGAAAAAATGATGAGTGACTTAAAGACCAACCGTCAAAGATAATTGGTATAAAAATAGTGGCGTTTCTATGATTGAGAAGTAATCCATTGTCATATGTCCACAAAGACAAAGATGGGTATCAAAAAACTTCATACTAGTAGCATAGGTTATTGCCATTTCTCTGCAGAGATTTTTGTGATTTCTGTCCACTGTAATTTCTTGTCCTTGCTTAAGGCTCAGATAGTTCTCTCATCTAGTCCAACTTGATATATCATATAAGGTGATCCTTGGGACTCAGTTCAACCATAAGAAACAGCAGATTTTATGAGGTGATTGAAAATATGTGCAATATTTCCAGGACAAGATTTTCAGGAATTTTTTTTTTTTTTTTTAACTTTCTGTAAGTACTTGTGTTTCTGTAGTGCTGCAGATATATTACTTCTCTAATTGCTCACTCAAGCCTCCAAAATGTTACAATAATGTAATTTCAAGTCAAATGATAAGGCATTTCATTTAAACCACAGTGTTGCTGTAAGCTGTACTCATGTTCCTCTGTAATCCAGATTTATTGCCCTCCTTATTCTCAGCAAGCATGAGCAAACATGAAATAGTTTTCTGTAATTACATAAAAAAGAAATATAAGCAGTGTTTCAAAACCTTCTACGAGATGACAAGGTCAGCCATATGCCACTGAATAATTTCCTGAGCATCTGTTCATTCTGGCTATCGGAGTGTCCAACAGTGCGGATATGGTATAAATAATAAAGACAGTACCATTTATTGAGGTCTAAACCTACAACTGTATGTTTTGCAAAAGTCCTGCTGAAGGACATGAAAAGTCCTGCTGAAGGACATGGAGTTTTGAACAGGGAAATTTTGTGAGGCTGGGCTGTGGCTTTAGACCTATCATAAAATCAGTATCCTGTTTGACCTTCTCTGCAACAATGTGCAAGTACAGCCTGAAATCACACAGGCAGACACACAAAGAGAAACACAGAGAGTTAGTATATCCTGGTACAGGGAATTAGCTGTCCTCTTCATAGATGGGCATTTCAGAGGACGGGGGTTTGAAATGTGATGTCTGCAACACTTGGCAGCTGTCAACTCCACAATAAAAATTTGATAGGAGATCTCACTCCTAAGGGTGGCTTCTCAAATAACTTTCACAGGTTGTTTTAAATGTTCATAAAGGACATCAAGGAACCAAAGTCCTATTAGTTCATGACCCCTTTTCACAGAAGAAAGTGTCCCAGATTTTGTCCTGTGGTGAAACCAATTTTTTTGTTGTAATTTCTGCTGTTCCTGACATGTCAGGTAAGAGAGGTGTTATCTCAATAGCTTTTCTAAGGAGAGCTCCAATGTGTGTTCTCTCCCAAATCCACATTTTTACAGCATTGAGAGAAGAGACTAAGTCAGACAGAACAACTTGGTCCCCATTCAGTATTTGGTGTCTGCCAGGCAGCTGTTCCCATGTCTGCCCAGGAGATGGACACTCTCTACGTGCTTCAGCAGCACAATGATCTTGTGTGCAGCTGCCAGCACTGCCTTCCTAACTGCAGGCTGTGTCCCTGATGCTGTCTCAGCAGACAGTTCTGAGCAGGGCTGCTTGGTGTCTTCTAAAGCCTGTAATTTTACCAAGATTAATCCATCGGTGTGTCTGTCCCAGGTTCACTGAGCAACGAGGAGCGTTGGGACACCTTCGTGGCCAAACACTGTGGTAACATTCTCTGCTGGAGAATGAAGGAGCCGGCACAAGTCTGGGTTGTTGGCAAGACACACAGAGAGGTACCTGTGGTCCAAACCCAGGTCTGAGCCTGCTGTTTGTCTAACCCTGTGCAGCAGAACAATAAGCTGCACAGACAAAATGGGATCTGTGCTTCTCTGAGCGAAAAGCAGGATAGGTTTCCAGCTGAGGACATAAGCATTTGATTATGATTGTTGTAGCAAAATTTGCCTTTCTCACAGTCCAGAGAGAAGTGCAGAGAGAAAAATTTAAGAATAATAGACATTGAAAAATGCCCCTTATTTCATTATAGCTAATACTGAAAGTAAGGTAATGAATAAAAAAATTGGTGTCTTTTGAAAGAATAAGAAAACTGGCCTTGGTAGCAGAAATGGTAAGGAATGCTAGTTGTAATGAATAGATTTCATGAGAAAAGTCAAACTACATTATTTGCTGTCTTGTGACTAACACTTCCCTAATCTTGTACACTTCTGTCTCATCCCCTTCTGTCATCTAATAAAAACTAATGATCACTTCTGTGATGGAACAGTGAATTAAATATAGTGTGGAAGTGAATTTAATTGTGACTAAGTTAAATAGCATTTTTTCTCTCTGGTAATTCTGATTCTCTGTTTGCGATGAGAAAAAAATACAGTAAGTGGACTCCATTGAACTGATCTTCCCACATTTACATCTAATGAACTCTGAGTGGAGAATTAAATGTTCTAGTTCCTTTCACATTTTGCCTTATTTGTACAAGGATAAGAAAAAATATACATAAAATATAACCCTTTAAGAGCTTAAGCCTTCCTAGAAAGAAGGGGGGAAAGGGGTGAAAAAAGGATTAAAACAACTTTCTGCTGTTATATTAAGTACATATCAGTGTTTGCTCTCTTATAATAACGTAAGACATGGGTGGACAGCTGGGGTTTTATGGGATGCCTCATGGGATGCTGTTGTTTATTTTTTAGTCTGGAGCAATGCAAATCAGTTATTAGATCTGTAAGACTGAGAATATTGCTACAGGTTCGCGTGGCTGGGGATGGGGAGTGTAGAGCCAGAAACTGTAGGCAAAGTTAGTTGTCTGCAACTGTATACATTATGTCTGAAAATCCAGCTTAAAACAGAACTTATCCCACACAAACATAGAATTCACTCACATTAGGCTGGGCTGAAGAGGAAGGAATCAATTTCTGAATCAGTTGCCTTAATGGCGGAAGAGACAAAAACTCTTAAGCCCTATGGGGAAGCAGAAAATATTTGAAGAAAATGTTGGTTGGTTAAGGCATTTGTGACCTCATTCCTTTACACCAGCTCCATCATGATCACATAACATGTTTTTAAACAAGACTTCTTCAGTCCACGTTAGGAATAAAGTGACTGTTGCTGTGCTTGATAGGGCTGTGCCTGAATCCATTTCCCAGCTGCAGGCTGTACCTGTGCTGCTGGCGCTCTTTACAAGAGCAGTCACGTGGCTGAACTTCCCCACGTAGGGAAGACTTTTGGAAGAGAAACCATTGCTTATGCAGCAGTCCCTCCTGAGTATGAGCATAGGTTGTTTTTCACACAATTCCCTTGCTGACTGTGAGGCTGCTGAGCATGGAGCTCTGCTGTGTCTAGAAGTGTATTTGTGAACTATGGTGCCATACCAGGTACCTTCAACTACCTGGGCTGGGATTGTTAGGACATCTTATTATTCCTTCGACTCCTTTCTGGGAAAAAAAGAAAAAAAAGCCACCAAAACAACAAAACCCAAATCCAAACAAAACCTGTTTTTTGGGAGTAAAGAAATCTGTCATGGAATATGTTGAGAATTAATGAAACAACCAGGACCCAAGGATGTTGTGTGTGCTCTAGATAAATATTAATACCATAAATCCTGCATACTAACTATGTGTCACAAGGACACATTCCTAAGATTTATGGGAAGATCAGGTTTTCATTCAATTGGCGCTAGTTTTGAAGAGATCAGACTTAATAAATAAATGATAATAAACTGTCATAGGGCATATATTTTAGCATTTGACATCAATCATGTACTAGCTCTTTTGTGATGGGCATAGGTATATAGATCTGCTCTGCAATAACCCCAGACTTCCCTAGAGGAAAAAAATACGAAAAGTGGAAATGAGATTTAATTTCATGATTCTTCCTGCCCCATTTTTATTTTCAAATGAAACTCTTTTAAAGTACAAAGTAAAGAATTTGGTAATTTAGTTACTTATCAGAAATGAAAAGACTTGGAGCGTGCACACTACTAAAGACATCTTTATCTTAAGCGGTTAGTATTTCATTTGTGAATTTTCCAGCTCTGAAGGAATAAAATAAGTGTTACTGAGAAGAGACCCCAAGATAAAAATGTTCAAGGAAAGAAAATCAATAGTGTTATTTTTGTTTTTGAAAGAAAATTCTGGTAGCGCAGAATCTCTCTTTTCTGAATTGCCTAGTTAAAAAAGGTGGGTTTTTACATGATTCACATTTTGAAAATGCAAGTACAAGTACATGATGCTTTTCATTTTCTAAGAAACAGAATATGCTATATCTTAGAATTAGTTTTTAAATAAAAATTTCTTTGCACATGTCAAAAGTAACTAAAAAGGTGAAATATAGACCTAAAACCCAAATAAATATTTAAGATGGAAACTTTAAAAACCATGACTCAAAAGAAAAGTTTCCTCTGGGGGAAAAAATCAAAAATTCAACCCCCAAACCCCCCACAAAACGAGCCAATAACCTTTAACAACAAAAAATTTACACAAACACTATAAAAACAGCTTCAAGTTTATCTTTTCACAGGCTGAAATAGGGAACAATTAAAGCTAAAATATAAAAATAGATAACAAGTATATGAATTTTTTTTCTTCCACTGGAAGTGTTGCTCTTTCAGTACTGAACAACGCGCCAGATTTTGGAATAAGGTCACGTCAAGGTGCACAGAAGTGGGTTTTGTTGCCCCTTTCATTCAGTTTCCAGGTAACGTGCCCTCAAAGGTTTTGTAGCCCTGGCACCGGTGCGGCTGTGGGGATGATGGACCTGGAGTCCATCTGCAATCCTCCCACCACAGCCAGGTTTGGGTCTGCCAGGTATCTGAAGCTCCTTAGGCAGACTGTTCTCCGGGTCAAGGAGCACGGCGCTGCTCCCTGGGGAAGCTGCCAGGCGGTGGGAGCGGGGCTGGCACAGCAGGGACACAGGATTTTCTGCGGAAGGCTCGGTCCGTGCGTCCACCCTGCGCCCGGCCAAGAGCAGTCTTTTTGTGAGACCTGAACAAACACAAATACCTTCCATTTAAATCGCTTAAATTAAGCACAAAAAAAGAATTATTTGCCTGTGTTGTTTCAAGTTCTTTATTGCTCTAAACGACTTCCTTTCAGCCCTCGCAGAAAATACTTCAGCTGAACAGGCAGTGATGGAGGGTCCTTAAAGACAGTGTTCGCAGTTTTGAAAGCGCGGCAAGCAGCAGCACTCAGAACGTTTTAGAAATGACTGATGAGATTTTATGGTGCTTAGGAGAGAAAATATCTGGGTATTCATATGTAAATCTCAGATATTCACGAGAATGTTGCATTTTAAGTACTGCCGTATTTTTCTTTGCAAGTGCATATGGAGTAAGTAGCTGGAGGTAATGTTCCCTCTAGAGACTCTGAAATTTGTTTTAATGTGAAACAAAAATGTCAGAGTACTAAAGCTCTCAGGCTTTTTTTCTTCCTTTGCAAGGAAAATTCTCAAGGGAACGTGGATAGAAAAATTAATTCTAGAGAGATTAACGAAATCAAATTAACCTAGTAAAACCATTAAGTAAATTAGCAAATTTCGTAATCGGAATGTTGTTGGGTTTTTTTGTTTGCTCAATTCTTGCATTAATAGCTTAACACGGTAAATGTTTAACAAAGAAGAGCCCTCTTTGTCACACAAACGTAGATAAGTTCATGCATTTAGAACAATTTTTTTTAATTTAAGAGCACCTGAAAGAAGCTCACCATTGTTACTCACGAATCGAATTTGTTCAGCATCACTCTGTTTGGATATAAAAAGTCAGCTTTTTTGTAATTTAGAATATTGTGTGTATACATATGTACTTAAGTAAATATAAACTAACTTTGTCTGCATATGTATGTATTTTTCTTCTTCATATTTATATCTGTTTGCATGGACACACTCATATACTCATCAGACCTCATTCTTAAATTTCTGGTAGGCCAGATAAATTAGAAATTTCCCTAATGGAAGTGGGAAAATTGAAGTGTTCTCCATTTACTTTCCAATCAAAGGTAAGTTTCAAACTTCAGGCAAATCTACAAACTCCGGATATGGTTTATCCAAGCCTTTCAAACTTCAAAATGAATTTAATGTGAAAATTAGGCACTAAAAATCCCCCAAATCTCTACTTCTTTTGAAATTTCCACAATAAATAGGAACTGTATAACCAATGTCCTTCGTGTGCCTCAAATCTCCATCTAAAGGAGTCGCTGTAGGGCAGAGGAGACTTCACTCGTTTTTCAGTCTCTCCACTACTGTGATGGGTCAAATGTCATTGTTCCTCTTGTAGAAAAGTTTTGGCAAGTGGTAAAACCTGAAGTAACTAGTGATAAACTGATCTTTATTGGGACTGATGCTGGCTAGTAGGGCCTGTTCTCACACCACCCGAGAAGCTCTCTGCCACCCACACCCAGCAGCCCCAAACCCCATCTGCCCCACTCTAATTTGTCCCAAGCCACATCCACACTCTTCTGTGAGGAGAAGTAAGTGCCACTTTGGTAGGAATTATAACTTTCCATCCTATTGGTGGTCAGTGTCAGGGGCAGCTGGGGTGGGGGCAAAAGGAATTTAAATCCATTTAACACTTTGTTGTGAAGGGGTCTCCACAAGCAGCCTGTCATTGTTTTAGGCAGGTGAATTCACTCAGAAGTACTCAGCCATGAATAACATGAATGGACAGCTGGGTGGTGGTTTAAGGATTTCCATCATACACGGTGTTCTGTGCCTCTCTCCACAGCTATCTCTCAAACCATGAAGAAAACAGCAAAGACCCCTTGGACACACTGGCAGAGCAGGCAGCTGCTCTTGGTCCATTCCCTGTGCCTCGCCATGCCCCAGAATCTGCAGTGTTAGGAAATAAGAGCAATAAGAAAAATAGTGATGATGAGAGTAATAATAATAATAATAATAGAAAGTGGAATTGCATTTGTCAAAAGTTAGCTTGTTACTATTTCTGAAAAAAAAAAACCCACCCCACATTTTACACGCCTCAAATGTTTCTCATGTTCCCAACGACTACCACTAAAATACTTTGGACATAAGATGAAAGTCCTCCGTAAACCAGTTTCTCCATTTTGGCAGCAGTCCTCGCTTAAAGGCTACAGCCAAAAATCAGAAGTTATTGCAGAAAATTTGCTGAGCAAATAAGGTACCCACTTTAGCTGCAGACAGACAGGCCAATTTAAGCTTGATGCTTTTGCAGTTTGTTTTGGTTGTCTATTGCAAAGATTCTACACAGTTATTCTGACTTGTTAGCACGTTCAAAAGGTCAAAAACCTTTTTTAAATTAAGCAGCATTCTGATAAGTTTTAATTAATCTTTCAATAAGAACTACTGTTGCATTCAGGCTTTTGTTGTTCCTGTGCTTAATCAGAGATTAAAGCTTGTAGAGGCACTCATTCAAGGACCCGACCTTTCGTATTTTCTCTAAAATCATAGAAGGAGTTACTTTCTTTGATCCAGTTTTCTGGCTACCAAAGTCTGGAAAGCCATGCAAATCCCGGTGTCTGAATAGATGGCTGCAGCTCTCAATTAGATCCATCCTGGGCTTGGAGGAAAGTCACACCAGCTCTCTTTACTAGTGTGTCTTTTCAGAAGATTTTTGGAAGACGCTTCCAGACAGTGAAGAGAGACAAATGTCATATGTTTCTAGGGAGTAGGCACTGCACATAGGTCTGCAGCTGAAGCTGGTAACACCCATCTTACTTGGGGTGTAAAAGTAGCAGCTCTTTACACCCTCCATGGGAGATGTGGGAAATGTTAGGAAAAATGAAATGGAATAGCTCTCTCTGAAGCAGGGCAATGGCTTTCAGCATAGATCCTTTCACAGTCCAGTGGCAAATAAAGGGCTCCTACAGTAATAGCACTGAGAGCAGGCTATGGGAGACAACTGTATTACTGCCAATTTCTTTTTTCCTCTGGAAATTTAGAATAAAAAACATATAGCATTTTAGAAATTGTCTTCTCCCCAAGTGAGAGAAAAATGAGAATTTATAGGCAGTGGTAACTGCTGTCACATGTACCAAGGCAACGGGCACTGACTAGGGGGTTTCTGAAACTGGCATTTTGGGCCCCGTGTGTGAAACATAAGCAGTTGTTCTTTAGCAGCTTCTTGAGTCTGAAGCTGCCCTCACACCTCAAAACAGAAGCACAAGGTGAGAAGTTTTTCTGATCAGGTACCACCTGGTGTTTGCTCGGCCATACAAGCTGAAGCTGCTGCATCATCTGAGAAGTGGGGAGGATTTGGCACAATTTTCCGAACTCCCCTCTACTTTTGCTTCCTGTTTCTTAGCAAAACCGGCAGCCCTTTTGAACTTACTACACCCCTTTTCAAACATGAGGAGATCATGATGTTTAATTTCCCACCTTTTCCATAGGACCAACATACTGCAAGTAATTCAGCAGATATTTTAGGGATGTTTTAGCCGGCGTCAGCAATGTCATCGGGAGCGCAGAAGAGTGCCCTTCTGTTCATGGAAAGACTTGCTAACTGTGATGCCGATGGCTGCCTGCATTCTTGTCAGGCTTCACAGGATCACGTACTCCCTGCTATTTGCTAAAAAAGCCTCACTGTGGTGTCAAGGTCCTTTGCACGGGGTCTGCACTTTTCCATTAACGTGTAGGGTTTTTCTTTGCCTATTTGGTTTTAGCTAGTACAGCTATCCGTATGTCCCAGCGCCAGTCTATCATGGCCTTCATGCCCTTATCCCCTGCTAGAAACATCTTCACAGTGGACGAGAAAAATCAACTTATATACTCATGTGGTGAACAATTTACAATGTGTTAACTCAAGAAAATGCAAGATGTCAGAAGGATTTCTTCTATTCGTCTTAGAACAAAGGAATTTTCCTTAAGATTGTTTAAAGGTGTGCTCTGCTTTTCTTGGTTTGAGGAATTGTTAGTTTTCTCCTTTTCATCCTTTAAACATATAAATTTAAAAAGTACAGCAACATTCTTGGGAACAACTAATACTCAAAATTCACATATTACTTATACCACTTAGAAAAACTGACAACATAAAATTATTTCTATAAGATAGTGAGCATCAAAGCTGCAACTTTAGAAAGTGCTAGAGAAGCTTATGTCTGTTTATATCTTATATTAGCTTTTTTCTTTCTGCTTCAGAGCTCAAACTGGCATTGTCACATTGAGTCAGAAGATGGAATGGTAAAGTAAAAACCACTGAAATGTCCAAATTATTCCCTTTTTTTTTNTTTTTTTTGTTATTTGCAAGAAGAGTCACAAGGGATCAGAACACACACTGTGGCTCCTAAACAGGTAACAGATAGATGCCATAACCAGATGACACTCACTCTGAAACTTCACGTGGAAATCCTGCATTAGTCTTTATGCAAAAGAGCCTGGCTCCCTGGAAGAGTCAAAGAGAGCAACATTAGAGAAAATTCTAACCCTATGAACATGAGGGTAATGCCACTCACAAAAGTAACTCCATTCATGAATGAAAATTTCTGAAAGTTGAGGCTATAAGACAACAGTTGATTTAATGCTAACTACTTAGAGGAGGCAAAGAAACAGTCTTTAGTGTTTTATTTGCTGGATAGAGCTACCACCTATTAAAAACAGTAACAAAACCAACAATAAAACCCACCCCCCCAAAACCAAATCAAGAAATAAAGGTTATATCTCACTCCCTTCAAACTGGTGCACTTGTAAAGATACTGGTGCACTTAAAAAAATGCTGCATTGCAAAGATAAAGTTATGGGAATAATGAATCTACCAAAAAATTATTAAATTACCTATGGAGTTAGTGAAAGATAATTATAATTTTGAAACTTACGTGGGGAAGGGAAGCAAATCATTCCCTACAGACAGCATAAATATTATGGGAAAAGTGATTCCCTCCCCCAGTTTTAAGTAACTACTAGGAAAGGAAGTGTGAAGGTACAATACACAAGAATTTACTAAAGAAAATTTCCAGAGGTTTTTTTTCTGTAAGCAGAAAAACTGCACTTTCATTATTTAGAGAAGTATTTTCTTACCTAAAAAGCTTCACATGTTTTCTTTGCGGTCTGCTTGTATTTCACTCCTTTCTTTGCACCTGAAATTCCTCTACCATAACCTTACACTGCTGTGTACACAAAAAAGAATTAGTTTGACAGGGAAGTTTTGGTGAAATATAGTAATGAAAGTGAAGTAAATCCTCTACTTATCCTCCAAGAAAAAGTGGTGTATTTCACTCCCTGAGCTTTAACATCGTACACCCTGCAGCAAGTAATTTACAGACGATCAGCACCTTGCTACTCTGCCTCTCATTTCCCTGCTTGAACTTTCTTCATTAACCCAGCAATTTGCAATGGCATTGGGTGGTGGATTTATCACAGGACCTGCTCCAAATTGGTCTTTGGTGGCAAGAGAGCCAAAAAGTAAATTGAATTTCCCATGTGAAAGCCTCTTTTTCTCTTTTCCCCTTTTCATTTTCTCTTGTCTTAAAATCATTGCCATGACTCAGGTCTGGTTAATAACATGGTCAATGTACTACCATCCCTAGAATAAATGATTAATCGATTTGAAAGGTAATATTTTACATTTGATTCTATTTTTTAAATTTCTATTTCCTGTGTGGCTTTTTGGTTTAGAGTGGATTTTTAATGTTACTGCAGATTTTTTTAAGATTGGTTTATTTTTGCTTGGTAATATTAGGGTCTAAATATTATTGTCCTGGGAGGTTTGGAAAAGAATTTTGAACCTAGTCTATTGTGACCTAATTTAAATGAAAACAATATTATTATGCGCCAGGACTTGCTTTGCTTTTACCATTCAAATGTCACTAAGTTGGTGCACGTTTCTGTGGAAAAGACCACAATGAGAATTATTACCTTCCTGGTACATGTCTTTCATATATCATCTGCAGTAATGCCAAATCTCCACCTTTGGAAGCCGAAACCTTCTTCAAAGAGCTGTCTTAGGCCTGAGCCTTAACATCTAAACTTTGTTTGAATTCTGATTCTTGATACTGTTTTTTATTTTTTCTTTTTCACTTTTCCAGAGATTGCTCTCTACTCAGAAAAAGACCAGCCACTCAGTTTTTACTCAGAGAAGAACAGTATTGTACATGACATGTGTGGTACCACAAGTTTAGATTAACAGTAGATTGACATGCCAGGAAGAAGGCACATGGGCTTTACACACAGGTTTTTGTAGAACACGTTAGAATTATTTTCATTTGCTGGACTCTGGACACTTGACCAGAGCGGAAGCAAGGGCAATAGTCCTGCTGATAGTTGGGTTTTGCCGTCCGAGTTCAATCGGGAAAGAGCACCTATTTAAGACACATGATGAGCACAGACTATCTTTGCTCTACTGGACTAATCTCCCCGAGCAATCCCTTGTTCCTCTAAGGGTTTACTCCCCAAAACTGATGCTATCTCTTCCTACCATACCTTCTGCATGCATACATACAAAGGACTTTGAAGTAATTACCATCCTTAACACCCTGGAACAATTTAAGGACAATAAGACTTGCAAATTGAAGTACTGGTCATTTCTATCGACTTTGATTTAGTTTAATGATTGCAAATAATAATTAGTAGTTGGTATTTGAACACATTATCATTGAGAACTCCCCAGTGATTACAGCACATCGAGGTCATTTATATGAACAGTTTCACCTATTCCAAGGCAAATGAGTGGGATTTGTGGCTGAAATCCAGGGCCTTTTACATGCCTTGCATAATCCCACTGGAAGTGATTCAGTGCCCTCTTATCACATTTGTCTTGTGTGAATTACTGTTTCACCATTCCACCTCTCAAGATGAAAATTCTAGCAGCACTCGTGATAGATGAATAATTTCAAACCCTAAAATTTCCTTTTTGATTCTTTACAACATCTGTCTATTTTTAATATTTAATTAAAAGTTGGGATAAATATGCAGTTGCTGCAGTGAGCCCTGAGGAATTTAGGATTACTGCAGGAATACTAAGTGCAAAATGAACTTATGTAGTTACCAGCCATTACAAAGAAGTTCAAAGTCCTTGCTACACTATTTGAATAAAAATTTTCTCTGTTATTTGTCATTTCTTTAAAGTTTGATTTTTGCTAAGGTTTATTAGTAGAGAATTTATATTGACCAATTATTTTTTTAGAAAACTTCATGTAAAATCACGATATTGAACACTGTTTTGGAATATCAACCGCTGCCTTTAACTTTGTTTTTTAAGTAAAACATTTTTTTTTAAATTAAAAAAAAAAAAAAGTAGCAGCAAATCTCAAAGATCAATTTGGGGGTTTTCTGTGATTTCATGTTAAAATAAAAATAATTATTTCCTGCTTACTCTTTTGATTGTTTTTTTATTTATCTGAAAGGCAAAATAGAAAGGCTGTGCTTTTGGGTATGTGCAATAAATATTTATTTTAAAATAAAGATTTATTTTTAAGCTTTATTTTTAAATGAAATGTGGGTAAGTATGTGTGCCTGTGTGTGTGTGTGTATAATGTGTTGAATGTGTATAAGGTGTTGAAACAGCAAGGCAGTTAACACGAAAACAATTGGGGTTTGTCATTGCTGCTCTTAACAATATCTTGCCCTTTGCCCAGCTCTGAAATCAGCATGGTTTCTCAGGACCACCGATTAAATTTCAAGAACTTTAGAACATAGTTTAAACACTTTCTCCCCCCCCAGTTTTATCCATATAAATCACAAATTTTGTTAACTTGCTTCCTTCATTCTGGCATGAATTTTGCTGCTTCTCTCCTGTTGGTACATTTGTATGCCAAGGGTATGATCAAATGTAGTGTTCCTGTAGCACAGAAGTGATTGAAACCCCTCAGCTGCATTCTAACCACAACTGTGTAAGCAAGGTGAGTAAAGCTGGTAAACTGCACCTCCTCCAAAGACGTAATTCCAAAATTGCTGATGTTCTCTTACCTGATGTTGTTCAATTCTCTGTGGTTCAGTTCACCTTTTATGAAGCACAGATGAAAGTATTCCCTTGCAACAGAAAAATGTTATGAGCCTATATTCATTCATAAACACGATGAGTTACATAAAGATGTTCATAAGCATATTGCTGAGAAAGTAGTGTTATAAATGACTTCAGGATAATGGGCCTGCTACCTAATGGATAAAACCATTTTCAAAACAGTTGCTAGGATTATGTTTTTCATCTTTTTAATACCCATATTATACCGGGCAAATGCCCATCTCTCTGGACATGGTAAAGATCATGTATAATTCTCTTCTCCATAAGGTGATGAAAATTTTACCTGGGTCACTGCTGTCAGATACCAGTTCCTATTCTACATTTGGCTAGAGATAATTTACAGACCTGCAGCACATTTTGTGCAGCCCAGTGGCACCATTATCTAGGCATTTCTGCATGTGTTTTTTGAAGGAGATGAAGGCTTCTAGGATGCTAGAGTCATTTGGGTTCAAGAGAAGGAGAAGAAAAAATTCTAAATGGCTGGAGTTGTCTAAATGCAGGTTCTTTGTGCCAGGTAAGTTCATGGCCATGGTAAGCAAAAGAAAACAACAACAAATCCCCAAAATGTTAAGCTTAAAATTGACATGTAAAGGTAAAATTGTGTATGGAAATTATGTTAATACTTTACATATATTCTTATGATTCTTCCTGTGGTCAAACTTTTCGAGAGAAACTGGAAAAATCTCCCTTTTGTGGGGTTAATTAAGGAGAGATTCTTTATGTGCAAAATTAGGAATCTCACTGCTTTTTTCAGGTTTGGCTCATACTGCAAGTTTCTGTCAACACTGCTCAGTCAGCCCTTGTGTTTGACACAGAAGGACTTCGTGATTAGAGCAAAGAACACATCCAATGTAAGGAACTGGTACGTTCAGTCTGTACAAGGCCTCACCTTGTAAAACTGAACATCGGTGCTACTATTATTTCTTCTTGGACTGTACCTGTTCTAAACGCAGGTAAAACTCAGGTGTTTCGTTATTTTGTACCTCACTGCCACAGCAGGATACTGGCATCGTCAATTAAAAAAAAAAAATTGAGACTTACTAGTTGGTGTTCAGAAAAATCCATTTCCCGGTCAAGTTCAAAATGAGAACATAATGCCTTGTTTTTCCAGAGCTGCCTATTTCAAGGAGAGGTCATGCATGACGCTGACACAAGTAAAGTGAGAGTTAATTTCTTGTTAAAGATGTCAAACTGACAATAGCTTTAGGGCTCAATTATATCTCTGCAGAAGCAGATGAGAGTGAAGAGAAATCAGTTAAGTTTTTTTCCTACCCAGTCATGTTTTATCACAGAAATGTCAATGAATTCCTCTTTTTGAAGTCCTTTGGGCTCACACATGCTGTATTTACCACAAATTATTTTTGTTATTTGAAAATATAGATCTAAGGACCTTTTTTGTAATGTCTTTAACACAAATTTTTTTTTCCTGTGAGCTGTGTTACAGTTTGATCCCACAAATGTTTGCACTGGAAATCTGAAGAGATCCAGACACCACCCCATACTCTGTAGTTCCACACCATAAATGACCCCTCCTGATACTTCTGTGCACAGCCTTTGCCGCCCTATGCAGTGTCTTCTCTCACAAATAAACAGGAAGCCCAGAAGAACACAAAGGAGTATCTACATGTCCAATAAAAGCCACAGCCACCTTCACCTCTGTGAGGCTGACTGGGAGCAACATGTAAAGATCTCTCTCCAGGGCTGTAGGATGTGGCGCTGATCACACAAAAATCTTATACATAGTCTGAAATTAGAGAATGTAGAGGAGATGTCACTAATAGCCTGTGTGAAAATATTACAGTGAGGACTTTTTCCTCCAAGTGCTTTTTGCAATGTTACACAACTAAAATTGAGGTTTTCAGCTTTTCCCTTCAGGAATTAATTGTACTGTGCTATAAGAGATGGAGGAAAGAACTTTAGTCTGAATTCTCACTGTATAAACCTCAGTAGAATCTCCATCATTGTCTTGAAGTTTTGCACCTATTTCCCTGTTATATTAAGTTGACCTTGCTTATACTTGCGGCCTTTGCTTGCTCTTTCTTGTTTTGCCTGTTCAGACACCTTGTCTTGCACTGCATCCCTGACCATAAATGTGCAGAAAATGTGCTTTAGTGGGTCTGACAATGAAATATATCTCTTGGCATTATGTTTAGAGAATATGCAGACATAGATAAAGATCTTAAATGCTAATAATAAGTTCAAAAGTACCCAAATATCACCAACACACAGAATATTTACAGTGGTTAAGATTCCATTAAGAAATTCTGAATTCAATATCCTTACAGATATTTTCAGCTTTGAACAATGATAAAGGAATTCTGCTTATTAATGTTGATAACAATGGTCTGTATTTCTGCAGCTGTGAAAGGAAAAAAAACTTCTTTGGGACTGAACATGCAGCCACAATTTCTTTTGGTCCTCTTACCCATACTGAGGACACATGCTACTCTTCCAGACCAATTTTAACCATCTTCAGGATTTTTCAATGTTTAGACAAGGCGCCTGTAAATTTATTTCTTTCAATGTTAAAATTTTCCAACGATGTCCATAAAGACTTTGTGTCTCCAGATACTCCCACATTACTCTCATTCCCTATCCAGAGCATGCAAAGACACCACCTATGCCAAACGAGGAGAACTTCCCTTAAGCTGGCTGCGAACTGTCCCTCACACTAAAAGAGAAACCAGGAGCCCAAGCCCTCCCTCCTTCCCCCACCTTACAACAATTGTTATGCCTTAAGACCATCAGGATATATGAGGGCTGAGCTCTCTATGGTGCAGCTGCAGCCACTTTGAGCTGCTTAGACTCACAGGCAGAAGGTTCCTGTGTTTGTTTCACTTAAGGAGAGATTTCATGACAAGTGTTCTGCTGCTGTGTCTCCAGGCTGAACCTAGATGTAAGTTTCCATTTGGCCTTTGTAACCTAGAAATTCTTCTGTTTCTGCAGATCTTCCTGCTCCTCACCACCACCCTACCCTTTCATGTAAATGCATTCTAGATGACAGCGTCCTGATGCGCCACTTTCCAAGTCAGATTGGCCCAGATATATAGTTTGCCAAAGCAAACATTAAATTTAAATCCCCTGCTCCTCTTCTTCTTCCATTAGTTGAGTCAGAGTAGCATCTGCATCCCTATGAAACAGCAGAGTCAAAGCCAGCCACCTGCATCACTGCAGATACATTTACCATCTGTTTCTTATTAAAGGCTGTCAAATTTACATCATCCAGAACGGGGACTTTGTTGCCAAAGAAGCTGTGCCGAAATGGCACTGGAAAAATAATGAATCCCAAGAAGCTAATCAGAGGATTGTGTTAGTTTTACTTCTCACATAATTTTTATAGTTTTTTGTAGATATGTTACAATCATGAGGAGGAAAATGGCAGTAGTTCAAACCAGTTGACATGAAAAAAAGTAGAATTGCAAAGAGGCAAAAGATTTACTAGGATCACTTTGTATGGTAAGATAAGGGATGGTGGATGCTGCTATGCTTAACCATTCTGTTATTTCCTGCAAGTGAGGAAAGTAGATTTATGTAATATTGCCATGGAGCCATGACCTTAATGACACTATCTTGGTATCAAACAGATTGGTAAACCATCATCCTGTCTCCACACAGTATAAACATTCAGAACTGTAAAGCAGAGAGGACCCTGATAACCAACAACAGACTGAGGCAGGATGAGCTTAACCTTGATGACGATTTCACCTAATTTTCCTCTCAAATTCAGAAGGTCGTAGTTCAAAGACTTGCAGGAAAATGGGAATAGATCTATGACCTCTGATGAAGTTCAAGAAAGAGGGACTGTAATTTAATGAGGACAGCCAAATAGACATCAGCTAAAGGAGACAACTGTGCAGAAACTTGCAAAAAGAGAAATGGTGTAAGAAGCTCAACAACTCAAATGCATGAGCCAAAATTACTGTTCTGTCTTGCTTTTGCATTAATCAGGATCATGTTCAGTTTAATCTGTTTCTCTTCATCCTACGTCAGAAGCAGGTCCTCTCTCTGAGGAGGAACTGACAGTGGGGGGTTAGTGTAATTTGGACACTAATATTATGAAGCTTCTAGTCATTCATTAGTGATGTTCTTTACTAATTGCCCCTTAGAGTGAGTTTCTGAGTGATTTTTAAACATGGCAATTAATGGGGATTAGAGTCTTCTAAGGAAGCAGCTTATGTCAGAACATTATACTGGGTCACCATCCTTTCACTAAACTATCATGGGGAGTAGTATGTTGTACCTTCATTATTTGATTAAAAGTTGTTGTTTACCCATTAATGAAAAACAGCTGCTGCAAGTGAGCTGACAACTTGCATGAAGAAGGACTAAAACAAAAGTAAAGGAAATGGCCTCTGAAACCCGAAACACTACAGTCATAAATTGTTAATAGTAACACTTTGTGACCTCAGCCTGGACTTTGGAAACAGCTTAAGCCTCTCTTTAGGCATTTGTCATACCACCATCAGCAGGAGTGTGCTTGGAAAGGAAGAAGGATGGATTCTTGCCTGTGAGGAACATAAAACTGTTGTGACCCATTTCAAAATGAAGCAGTGATATTTCTGGAAGATTCTGGAGGTCCTCTTCCTTCAACTTCCTGGTATGTATATTATAATGGTGCAAAGATTTTTTTTGTGGAACTGATGGGTTCAAGAAAGCTTGCTTCCTTTCACATATTGCTCATATATATATATGCTCATATTCATACCAGTGAATCTGTTTTTACACAACTGAATTCAAATACCATGAAGCAGCTGCGGTTTTTTTCACAGAAATGTAGTGAGGAATCAGCTGAGGAAAACCTGTATCTTCTCATAACTGGAAATTTGCCATAGTGCCTCACCTAATAAAATGGGCAGGTTTTTCTTTGTATGTTTGTTCTGAATCCCTTCTGTCCAAGCTGGTATTGTGTCTCCACTGTGTTCTTCAGGAGAGGTTCTCTTTCTGGCACATGTGCTGACAAAAATATGCTGCCCTGTTGGGGAAGATGAAATAGGAAAGCCTTATAAGTATGATCACCTGGCAAAAGATGCTGAGAATATGGAAACTATAAGCAAGATGGAAATGAAGACAAGCTTTGAGATACTAACCCCAGTTACTGAACAACTAGAAAACAATGGTATGGCCAACTGAAGGTAATACCCCTTTTGATTAAACAATTTGATTAAACCCTCTGCTTGCAGACAGGTCCAAGGGTTAGGGCAGACCCAGCCAACTTGGCAGAGGGTCCAAAAAGCAGTTTTTAGGGTTTAAAATATAACGGCATATGGTAATGCAATGATTCTTATAGGCTGTATGTAAATGTTGTAGGATTTGTAGCTTGTTCTAGACTGGTTAATGAAAATTAGAATATTCAGCACAGAAGATGATTTAATGCGTTGTAAACAGAAACCACGGGTCTATCTATCTTTTCCTCTCCTTTTCTACTCTCTCTCCCTCTCTTGCTCTCTCTTGCTTGCTCTCCTGCTTCTCTGACCTGCTTCGAGCTGCATCTGGCAGCCCCTAGCAGGTCCCCTTCACCCACGCCCTTTCACAATAAACCTCATGCTCTACTGACTGACTACAAAACTTTATACTGCCCACACTAGTCCTGTTTTCTGCCTTGCCTCTATTCATGCATGACTGAGGCATGACTGAAGTGCCTGGCTTAGGCTGGAGCAGTTCTGATTAGTCCAGTAGAAGAGCTTTGGGTGTCTAGGGGAACATTTAGGCTAAAATAACAGAGATTTTGGAAACAGCTCGGGTCATGTAACTGCTGTGTTTTGCTCTCACGTCTTAATTTGATCTCTTTTTGTTCAGCATGTTGGGTGTCCTGAGCCTTTGGAAGAAAAAGATCAAATTAAATGAGAAACAAGTCCAAGATGAGTTTCAGCATTTGGTGTTCTGAGGAAAAACTAGTAGCACCTTACTTAGCTAAATCATTCTTCCAGCTCAGCTGAAGCTATGAAAGCACCATCATCAATATTGCAATCTTTTGCTCCTGAGAGGCAATCTGTTCAGGTAAAGCAAAGACCCTTGTGGATCATTTGCACTGTGAAGTTGAGAAGCTTTATTTCCATTTTCTTAAAAAAATATTGCTCTTGAACCAAAGCAAATTATAAAAGAACATCGGTGTCATCATAATCGTGAAAGTAATTTGTGGTGTTCATAACTTTTATGTAAAGAAGGATAATTTGGTTGAATACAACAGACTCTGACCTAATGGCCACTTCCTTGAATTTTAATGTGAACATGTGTTGGATGAATAAATGCTTTGTACAGAAGAAGCCCAAAACTGAGAGCTTCCAACTAAGCAGTTCCATGGACAGCCTTCAAAAAATTCACCCTGTATGAATTTTCACAAACGACTGTTAACTTCATATTATATATATGCTGGATTTGGTTTTTAGTTTTTTTGCTCCCAAAATCTGGAGAGCTTAGATTGCAAAACAACAATAGGAAAATGCTGTTTTTTCCCCCATCTGAGCATGAGAATGAAACATGGGTTTAAAGAGAACTGAATAACTTGCCCAGGACAGCTTTGCTGGGAAACAATGAATGGGGTAAACCATAGTTCTGGGACATACAATTTACAAATGAACCAAAGACATACACACAAAAAAGTTGCAGTATTTTGGCCATTTTGATTGTGTTTGGCAAACAGGCTCTGTTTCCTGGTGGATAGCAGGTTGGTGTGCTGTGCAGAGCTTCAAGTATAACCAAGCTACAGCACTGGCTGGTTATGTGCCCTAAAACACAACTATTCCCTGCCTTATTTTCCCTGTTGGTGAAAGAATGAGGTAACAATCCTCACTTGAAAATGCTTTGAGACCTTTAACTAAAAGTCACATTCTGACTTATAGGTATGTGTTACTGTTCGGTAGTATGAACATTTTTTTAAAGCATTTGTAACAGTTGTTAGTGAAATACATTTTATTGAACCAGACTGCAGAATTAGCATGTTAAATAGGAGGGACATGGGCAGATTGGAGTCTGTGTTAACTAGGCAGGATGAGCAGTGTGCTGCAGGGTTCTGCTCTTCATCAGCCATGCTGTTGGCACTCTTTTGGCTCCTGTGCAAGTACGTGACCAGGATGTCGCGTGGAGGTGGGATGGAATCCTCGGCCACACTCAGTAGATAGCCCTTAGTGGACAGCTCCCAAGCCGAGGGTGGACGCGACCTCGAGGAATCAGACCGGGGAGCCGCTGTGGCACAGCAAAGGCGGTGGAGACCAGTCCAGTGTCCCCTGCAGGTGTCTCACGGTGAGACCTTGTGCAGGCAGTCCGCTTTCAGTCCCAGAGAGGCACATCCCAGCTGGATGCCAACACCACCTGTGATGCCAGCAACGAGCTTTAGGGCCTGCTCACTAAGCTCAGGTGGAAGGAGTGGCTCTGTCCGAGCAGCACTGGCGGGGAAAAAAGAGAGAGGGAGCCGTCCATGGGGAAAGATCCTGGAACACCTCCGGCTTATTCAGGAAAAACCAGGGATTTTATACCCCATAGAAATGGGGCGGTTAGAAAGAGCACAACCAATGAACATTAACGTCCCCTCATCGTCTACCAATAATATCACAACAGTTGGGAGGGGTTAACTTGTCAATCCATTTTGACCCAATCACTCGACGCCCAGGGGAGAAGAGTCTAGAAAACTGGCCTTGACAGGCACCCCAGATCCTCCCACTGGGCGTGGATTCTTCTCCCCATCCACCCCTGGCACCGCCCCCGGTGGAACCACTCTATTCCTTAGGGTGGAGGGGTTATACCAAGTCCCAAAACAAGGGGAGGAGGAGGAGAGCTCCTTTATGGCCCATCCTCTGGGAGGCTTCCTGATCCTGACTTGTCTAGCCCCCTCAGAGCTAGGGCCGGGGCAGCCAAAAGAGCCTGATTTTGTCCTGCGGGGGCTGCCTGGGTCCCCACACAGGGAGAGAGTAACATCAGGGAGCAGATCTGCCACAAACCTCCTGAGCAAAAATACATGTGTATCTGTTTATTTCAGCTGGATGGGCTCTCTGACTTGCTTCACTGCACAGCCTCCTCAGCAGCTCTGCCAGAACAAGGAGGGAGGTGAGTAGGCTGGAGGAGAGGACAAGACTCATGTCAAGTAGTGGTTGTCTGCTCACTTTGTTGTTGAATTGCAGACTGTGGATCACCTGTGAATTTGCTTTGAGGAATTCTCAGTAAAAGACTTCTGGCTCTCCAGGATTTGCATTCAGTGAAGTGAAACCTTAAGAATCAAAGCAAAGCTCTCCTTGAGAATCCTGCAATAAACAAATGACTGGGGACTGAGATGTGAACATGGAGCAAACAGGCTCTCTTGTTGAGGGGCTGTGCTGTACAGCATCCTCATGAGTCCAGCTGCTCCTTTTCACACTGTGTATCAGTCGGGGTAAAAGGTGTCTGTGTTCCCTCAGGTCAGGAGGTGTCCAAGAGCTGTAAAAAAGCCTTAGTATTTCTAACTCACTGGTCCTTGTTAATCTGACAGATTTTGGGCTGTTGTGTTATATACGAATGCCAAATCTGGGTGCCTTGGGCTTTTGGTACCATTTTAGTATGCAAAAGTGTACAGTGTGTACCTCTAGTGAACCCTGAGGTAGCCTTTGCAGAGATCCTTTTTGGAGGGCAGCTGATACAGTTCATGGCACCATTCCACAGCCCACAGAGTCCCACTCCTCTTGCTTTTGACACAGTTGATCTTCATCTTTGAAGCTGCTCATTTTGGGCAAGGAGGCTATCCCAGGATCTGGCATCCAGTGTAGCACTGCCTATTAATAACCTGCAAACAATATGAGGATTTTATGGGCTGATTTCAGTTAGCCCTTCTTTTTCAATAGACTACCCATACGTTCTCTTTAAAAGATTGCCTAAGTCACAAAACACTGCTTAAATATTCTGACAACAAGATTTAATCTAGGTAAATCAAATCAAGTAGAGATAGCATTTTTCCCCAGTTGGTTTCTGCTCTCAACTTTCTAATTACAATAACTTTAAGCACCATATGAATTTTCATTCACATCACTTGGACATTAAATGAACTATTAGTTAGTGTAGGATTAGAGTAACATCAAAGCCCTCATAGATTTTCAGCATTATGCAAAACCTCTCATTTTCCTTTTGACTTAAAGCACCATGAATATGATAGGTTGCATTTAATAATTACACCAGCAATGTTCTTTGCTGTCCATGGGTAAGGCTGAATCAGCATTTCTCTTATAATCCTATCATTTCAAAAGGTTTTTTTACTTGTCCATAAAAATTTGTTCTGGGATAGAATTTGGTATTAAACTCTCATCGCGGGATAAAGAGAAAAAAAACTGTTTAAACGCTCGGTATCTGCTTCCTGCTTTTAGAGATAGTATGTGCATTTTAAAGCAGTCAGTCAGTCCCTGAAAATAGCCTACCAGTTTTGCAATTCAAAACCAGCTGTATTTCCTACAGTAAATGTTGGCAGGTTGCTATTAGTCTGCTTGGTGGATTTGTTCATTCTCCTTCCTGAGCAGAGAAGGGACAAAGGGTCACAAATACAAAGCACTCAGATCTCAGAGTAAACTTCACCAGTGACCTCTGACACCAGGGCTACTGCACTGAATCCTCTGACACAGAACAGTGGTGAGATTGTGAAAAGGAATATGTGCAAGGAGTGAGATGGGAATAAAAACAAGCCTCTGGGAAAGGTTCAATGCTTTTAAAGCAGCTACATAGATCTTGCACTCTGTGTTCACTGAAAAGGAAATGATTACAGAGGAGGATGAAGGGCTGAGGGAGGATGGCGTGAGGAATGCTCTGGTAGCTCACACTAGTAACGTGTATCCTAAAAGTGGGATGAATTTTCCAGGGTGAATTGCGTAGGGTGGGTTGAGGGCGTCATACTTATTCATCAGAAAAAGTTGTGTTGACAGAAGAGTAAAGTTAAGAGTTGTATGTAGGGTGTCCTGTGACAGCATTTTATAAACCATTCCTATATTGGGCTAACTCCCCAAATGGCTGCCAGCAGCTATAGACAGCAGGTTGTCAGCAGAGAATGGCCTTGCAAGTGTAAGGCTTAAACCTAAAGAGCTGTGAGGTAAGTGTGGCACAGCTGTCTTCTCTGGAGGCTCATCGACAGAACATGCCTTTGGGCACTATAATTTGATTTTCCCTTCTTACTGTAGGCAGCATGCTGTCTTTGCTGTAATTATAGAATCAGAAATCATAGATGTATAGATTGGCTAGGTTGGAAGTGACCTCTAGGGATCATCTATTCCAAACTCTTTGTCACAGGCAGGACATCTTCCACTAAACTCTCTCAAAGCCCTGTTCAACCTAAAATTGAACACTTTCAGTGATGGAGGACCCACCACCACTCTGGACAACATGTTCCAGTGCCTCATATCCCTCACTAAAACAAAAAAAACCCATTATCATGTACAACCTAAATCTACCCTCTTTCTGCTTGAAGCCATTGCCCCTTGTCCTGTCACTACAGACAGTAGTAGGATATCTCCTTCCATATTTCTCCTAAATCCCCTTTAAATACTAAAAAGCTGCAACAAGGTCTTTCTGGAATCTTCTCTTCTCCAGGCTGAACAGTCCCGACTCTCTCAGCCTGTTTTCATAGGAGAGGTGCTCCAGTCCTGTGACCATCTTTGTGGCCTCTTCTGTTCCTACTCCAGTAGATGTTCCTGTGCTGGGGCCCCAGAGCTGGGTGCAGGGTTCCAGGTGGGGTCTCACCAGAATGGAGAGAGGGGCAGAATCCCCTCCCTGGCCCTGCTGACCATGCTGCTTTGGATGCAGCTGACTTTCTGGATTGCAAATGCACATTGCTGACTCATGCTCATTTTTCCATCCTCCAGTATCCCCAAATTCTTCTTGGCAGGGCCTCTCTCAAGGACTACATTCCCCAGCCTGTATCAATATAGGGGTTGCCCTGACACACAGGGCCACTCTCAGAATGGGATTCTCATCCTAAGGGGCATTCAAGTCAGACCCATAAATCCAGAGGCCATTCAAAAAGCTATTTTGACGTGTACTGTAATGGAAATGAGTACTCCTTGTCAACCTTGAAACTTCAGAACTCCATAACCACTCTTTCTGCAGAGTGTTGACTGCAGATCACGTGTGGCTAGCACATGTGTGGGTGGGCTAACACCAGCACTGATGTCTGGGAGAGGCTCCCAGTGTTACATGGAAAGGTGAGAGATGAGTTAAAAGCAATAAGATCTGTAATCAACACTAGGCTGTCAGCCAAATCTCCTCAGAACTCTTTAGTTTAAGACATTACCTCTTACTCTTCTTTAACTTCCCTTCCCAAGGATATCTATCCTGCTTCTCCAAGCTTTTGTGGTGAGAATCCAGTTACCTGAATAGCGGTTCCTTGGACATGCTGTGTAATTTACCGCAGCTCTGGCGACTTTCCTGCGCCAGTTCAGGATGCTGTTACTTTTCAGACCCATTTGTTGGAAGACATTGCCTATTCCTGATTTCAGTTCAGATGAAGCAGCGGGCTGCTGTGCTACACAGTGGATCACATTATCTGTGTAGAGGAACCAGGCCTTGACTTTGTACCCAACACAGGCGCCGTGGCTCTTGCCTGACCCCTGGCCCTTTCCACTCCCCCTCCACTGTTTCTGTACTCTTTGGACAGTGAGCTCTGTGTGCCTGGGGTTATCTTTCACACTGCTTGTGTGTGGGATTGAAGTCTCTAATGTAGCCTTGTGGGCCTTTCTGGAGGGCAAAACAACTCTGCTGTGCTTAATGGACACTAAACACAGAACACTGGAGGTGGATTTGGTGTTGTATGGTGGATTTATTTCACTGCTGGTCACTTTAGGCACCTCAGAACTGGCCAATATATCAGTCTCCTCTCCAGTGAGTATGGCTAGAGGCACAAAGAGCTGTGGCTGCACAAACATGAAGTGGCTGTGCAATAGGAAGCAGCAAACCTTTGGGTGTCATGTTGAAGACAGCCTGCTGGCTGATCTGCAGGATCATCTCCTTTTTGCCTGACCTGTGCCAATTGCTCAAAATCAAAATCTGGCTGCAGTGGCTGCGTTATGCTTATTTGCTCCTTAATTAGAGACCTCCAGAGAGGAGATAATTTGTTAAGGAATGACATGGACCAGGAAGGATTACTGAGTGGAGAACTGTATTTAAGCTATCTCAGTTTGGGCTAAACTGCTAAGAAGTCTGTTAAGTTACTGACAGAGTCATTCTTCACAGCTGTCAGCCCTTATCCATGCACTAGGAGGATCATTAATATGGCTAAAATGGAGCATCTGTCACTCTTGTGCTAACAGGAAGCATACTTCCCATAAATTTTATTTAAAGGGAGCTGGGTGATGAGTGTTTAGTGTTTGCTTCAGAATGTTAAAGTTTTACTACATTTGACTCTTGTCACTGTTGCAAGCTTTTTCAAAAAGTTGAAATAAAGAGTACCATGAATTTGTAATGAGAAAGTGGCATGCATTTTCTTGCTACTCAGTGTCAGGATGAAGCAAAGGAATGGCAAAATAATGAAAGCTAGAAAGATAAGCAAGTATCTACCACATTTTAATTGCAAAGCTAATAAAATCATGTTGGCATAACTCAAAATCTCAAGCTGTAACACTCAAAAGCAATGTGAAAATCTGGATAGGAAAAAAAAAACCCAAAATCAAAAGACATGAAGTGTGTCTTCAAAGAGCTATTTTATAAACATTTGAGTTTAGTTTAAACTGTTTAATTGGATAATGCACTCCTCTGAAACTGAATATGGGTGGAAAATTGTCTGAAGTGCACCTAAACATCCTCTCTAGTCATAATAATTTTATAAAACTCAGCTGATTTTATCAGGTTTTAGTTGATGACTTTTCCAATCCTACAGTAATGTTTCTCTAGTCCTTTTTATAATGTTATAGCTTATTTCTGAGTCTCATGGATATTGCAGTGGTTTGGGGGGTTTTGTTTTGGTTTTTCCTACTTTTAAATTACTCTTGTGACCTTCAAATTAGAGAAAAGATTTATATTTTTGTTTTGAAATTGTCAGAAAAATTTTCATCCTGGACTCTGTTCCAGCTTCTGCTGAGACTGTTATTTGACATTTAGATTTAAATTTTCATGCTTTCACACTCTTTATTTTTGCTGATTAACTAACTCCAGATAATATTTATTTCCTGAATATGTATTCTTTTTATGTGTGGTAACTTACAAAACTATTAAGTAGATTACCTCTCCATTACCCTGGTGGGTTTTGTATCAAAATATGCTTTTGCTATTCAAATAAATGCAGATTGCATGGCCCAAAGTCCTGAATCTAGCACTGTGAAAACCGAGCCTGAAATAATTAATCTAAACACTGGAGGTGCAATTACAAAGTTCAAAGGAAAGTGGCTTAATTCTGGAAACGCATTTTCAGAACTCCTCTTGGGCTTGGGTCAGAATAGATGCATTCAGCAAAAAATAGGTTCCCTTTTATCATTTTAAAGAGATGGTTTTAGGGTGTTCTAGCTTGATGGTGGCTTATTCCAAAGCATTCTTAAGTGACCACATAACCATGCATGCCCAATGAGGAGCTCGGATGGAAGTCACTCCCCGGCACTCATTTTTTTCCCAACTCTCTATGCTTTTTCTTCATTCTGATTTACTTTGTGAGAGGAGTAGTAAGAAGGATCTCAGCTCTGTGAGAAGCAAACAAATGCTTGTTCTAGGGTGGTGGCTTTAGTTTTTAAAATATGCCAAATCTGACTCCATCTGTTTTGCACCTTGTGCCATAACTTACACAATGAATGAAAGACTGGAAAATGTTTCCCTGAGCTCAGTTCAAGCTCTAATTTCAGCCAAAATGGTGTAAAACCCCAAAGCTGTTCCATGATGGTGTTGAACTAGAGCTTCAGTAAGCACCGGGTACAGACAGGGGATGGGGAAATTGGAACATGTTAACAGACATGTCCAAAGAAACCTACTTTTTACTAAAGCCTAATATTAAGTTGTGGCCCTACATGGTGCTTGTTTACTTAAGCACAGCTTTATTGCAGTTACACAATTGTCCTTCATATTCACAGTTGATGTTACTTTTAAAATTGCTTAAGAATAAGAATAAACCAAAGAGCATGGGTTTAGCAGCTTTTTTCTGGTGTCAGGCAAACTCTGCTCTCAAGTTCGAGGACATACCTGCTGACACCTTGATTTCTGAATAAGGGCTTCAAGTTAATCTCTTTTTTCATGATTTTATTAATTTCTCAAGCTTCCAAACATTATTTACATGTTTAAATTCACATAATAAATTTTGTTTGGCCTTGGGACACACAAAAGTGGATTTAAAAGGGGAGAGATAAAGAGAGGGAAAAAAACCCAGCACTCCAAATTTTCATTTTGATTTAAAAAGAGCAGATTTTCTGAAGATTTAAAAACTCCAAACCCTTCCATTGTTCTCTTCTTGCCTCACTGGCAATTCAAATCTTCTTTGCCTTGAAACAATATGAATTACTAGAGAGGTAGTGAAACAGTCTTTTAAAAAGGGACTAAAAGGTTAAGTGATTCAGAGAAGAGTCTTTTAGCATTCTCAAAACAACCCATCTTGCAGTACATTACCCTAATCATTTGGTGGCAACAAAGCAGTAACTTTAAAAAGGAAGTGATTTGATTACACCAGCAGATTGAAATGCTTTGATATTGTTGGAGGAAATGCCACATTTCCTAATGAAGCATTAGGAAGGGAACAAGAAACGTTTTTGACTAATGACAAATACAGGCCAGGAAAACTGCTAGATTCTGAAAGTACTGGTCTTTAAGGAATAAATACTGGGTCTTAGGGGGAAAAAGTGCTAGAAGAAAAAATGTGCTTGTCACTCATGATGACAGACAGCTGTGAAAGTGCTGAAAGCTACTCTATGAAACTGAAGTGTCGGTCCACCTCTGGACAAGCCAGATCAGGTACCAGAAACAGTCTCAAAGCTTAAAGTTGTTCTATCAATGCTGATATAGTGTCTAAAGTTAGCTAGTATGTGTTGCCTAAGTTGATGTGGGTTAATCAGGCAACTCTTGTGGGTGTCTCACAGAGACTGTTTATCAGTATATGTATGTTAACAACTTCACAAGTGACTTCTAACATGGCAGCTATAGCTCCCATCAGTTTGGGCTTCACTAGAGATGCTGGATGTGGTGGCACTGTGCATGTCCCATCTTTCTTAGTCTGAGTTGGGCTGTGTTGTGTGAAAAATTAGAATCTCTACTATTCGTTAAAACATCTGAATTCATTCTATTACAGTCAGTCTACACAGAAACCTAAAATATAGAGGAAATGCTTTTGCAGAGCACAACTGTGTAACTAAACTCTTTTTCCAGGCATCTACCTCTCAGTGAACCATGATTTATTAGTGTTAAATACTTCAGAGTACTACATTCTCCATTTATCAAATGAAGAGACAGATGCACAATCTTAAAAGCAACAATTGACATTTCACATATGAAACTTCTAACAGTGACAGCTAATTAATTATAGCTCATTTAAGCTACAAAGTAAAACTGTCTTCAGCTTTTGCATCCTGCTTTCCTACAAAACAAATTTCTTTTCCCCCCAAACATGATATGAGTGTGGGCTCTTCAGCTGGATGGGTCTTCAGGTTGGGTCCGCAACATCTTTATCCGTTTTTCCAGCCTCTCCATCCATTCATTTCTGAGCCTAGGACAGAAACATGGATCAGCTTGTCCCCATATTTTTACAGGTAATGGATTTATACCCTTCATCTTTTCCACTGATGATACCCTTTGGTGCTTTTTCCTCAGCTGTCATGCAGATTTTCCTGCCCCTTTAGAGCTCTTTGCTGGATGGCACTTCAGGACTGGCTCTTAAATCCCAATGAGGGATCGCCTGAGCTTTGTGGTTCATCTCCATCTCCAGTGTGCCCCCTCTCGGGTGCCTGTGTGCCAGAGTGACTTGTCACCCGCACTGGAGATTTCCTGCTGCCACCTGCTGGGTCACATCATCCAGCACTTCCCAGTCTCCCGCCTCCTCTGTCCTGCTCGTCTTGGAGACACTGCACATGCTGAAGCTTCTGATAGACCCATAGCAAGCAGCTTTAGGTGACAGGTGGCCCTTTTCTTTTTGATAGTATCTAGGTACCACAGAAGGACTTACTCAAGTAGAAAAGGGAGGAATTTCCCAACTGAGGGGTAGAACATTGAGATTAGGTTAGTCACAAATGGATAAAGCATACTGGATGTGTTCCCAGTGTTCCTTCATCCAGAGTTAGTAATGTGAGGCTGTCCTTGCTCCTAATTTTCAAGTATCTATGCAAAAAGAGCTGTGAGGAAGGCTTTGGAAAATTGCTTTCTCACTGAATGATCTCCAGACAAAAAAACTATAATAAATAACAAAAGTATGTCTCTTTGCCTATGCCCTCCACTCACGGAGAGTTCATGCAGAGTAAAGTTGTGCTGGTCTTGATGCAGGCTGCTCTTTCTCACAGCGAGTGATCCAGCTGAATGTGACTGAATAAGGTAGATGTGGCTGTGAATGGTGGCTGCCTTAGCCAGTGTGCTTGGGGCATCTGCTCTATAATGGATTTACCCTACACAAATTAAGCAATCTTAAATAATTCAAACTATTTTCTTGTGAAAACAAGGCTGCAGAGAAAGAATGTGGGCCAGGCACACAGCTGTGCTAGCTTTGCTCTGAACAGACAACTCTGTACTGTTAAATATTGTCCTGGTAACTTCAGAAAGTTCTATGCTTTGGACTAATTTATGGAACAAGAGTGAATTATTCTTCTGTACTATGAAGTCATAGCTTAGACACATTAGCATCCAATTTGGGAAGCTTTATTATTCTTTATAAATCTAAATTACTTTAAGGTTTCATTGGATGACTTAACTGTAGGTATTTCTTAAAACCCCCCAAAATTACCACGCAAACGCAAGTAACCTTTCCGGATGCAGATTACCCACTTTGTCAGGGCGCTCCTTCGCTGACGCTCTTTTTCATTTTGCAGATACTGAGTTTGTTGTTCAATGGTCTTTTCCCAGAAGTTCCTCAGGTCACTGGTTTCACAACCCCGCACTTCATGACGCATATATTGGCTATTCATTTCCTCTAAAGGAAAAATTCGAAACAACTGTAGGACAAGTTACTGGTTCCTCATCTGTTTTCATTGGCTAAAGCACACTCATGATGTTTTGGATTTTCACAGCATTAGGGTCACACAGTCCTTTTTTTGGTAGGATCAGGATAACTGTGGGCATGACTCACTATTTAAGCTTTTCTTTCCTAGCTCTGACACTTGAGGATATGCTGTCTACTGTGATCTGAATTCTTACCTGTGTACCTAAAATATCTCTCACGTCCATCTGACTGTGACATTTCCATTCATAATCAAGACAGTACTGTTGTATTCGGTAATTTAGCAATTAGAATACTTTTTACTGTAATCACAAAAAAAAAAAAAAGTAAAAATTGCCATACCTAATGGAATTTTTGGCCTCATTATTTTCACGTCTCTAAAACATGAAAGTAGCTATGTTCTGATAATTTGTCTTTAAAAATTCTAGCACTTAGCTTTATTTGGAAATGGAGAAAATTTATATATATAAAACTATGTACATAATTTCTTAAGTTGCTGACTTGCAAAAACCACCTTGTTTATTAAATATTTTCCTCTCTACTTCAATTTTCAAAACAGAAAGTTCACTGAGTATATTTGTATATCTGTGACAATTTTGTACTTTCAGTTTTAGTTAATGTCATCTTAAAAATAAATTATGGAGTGAATCTTATCCTAGGGAAAGAATATTTGCCTCAGGATGACTCTTCATGGGCTAACAGTAAATTCCCTCTATGCCACATTGCAGTCAGAAAATTGTATCATTACTTTCAAAACTTCATTAAATATGAAATTAGTATATCCATGCTGCCTTTCAAATTACTATGTGCTTTTGCATGAATATGCCATTATAAAATTTTACAGAACATTTAATTTTTTAACAAGTATTTAGGGCTCTCTCATGCATTGTTTGAATTCATGGAAATTATTTGTAATTTATTTTAATCAGAGCCACAGAGAGATAGTAAACAAGCCCCTCAAGGCTAGCTTGGCAAAGCTTGAAGAAACTGCTGCCATTCTCCTGCCAGGCATCATAAGAAAACATGAAACTGGGAACTGACAATCTTTACACAATTGGCTGCTCTGTGAAAAATTGACAGACACATTATTAAGACTCTACGAGCAGAGGATGAAACCAGCCCATTTGAAGAGGTCCCGTTTTTGCTAGGATTTCCCTGTAACTCCCCTGTAGTGGTTCCCTGCAAAACCTTCATTTATCAGCTCATGGCCTCCAAATGGTGGAAACACAGTACTTTGAGCCTGACTCTTGTAGAAAAGAATTACTGAGCTTATTTTCCGGTCCTGAACAAATTATAGCTGGATGTATAATTGTTGACATTAGTCTGTAATGTGAATTGCAAGTATTGCTGAGCACCTCCAGCTAGGGTATAACCAATTGTGGGTCAAAAAGTTCGCTTAATACAAGTGTATGTTTTCATAAAATATGTGTTCTATAAATATCCACATATATATATCAATGCCAACCCAAATTTTTCTTCCCAGATGGCAGTTACTACCCTTTTAAACTTTTTGTGTACTAGGACTAATCCTCAAAGGTATGAAAAAGATATGGTAAAAACCATCTAAGTAAAACTAATGGGCTTTTCACCCTAGGACTTAATCTCTAAGAATAACTCTTTCTGGAGTGCAGGAAGAAAATTCCCCTATGTACCTGGGGCTCCAACATAAACTGCCAGAAAATAATGTCTTCTGGTTTCTTTATCAGATAAGATAGCAAAGCATAATAGCTTCATCCTTATGAATTATTATGAATTCCTGTCCAATATACTATGGATGCATCTTATATATATATGTGTGTGTGTGTGTGTATATATATATGTATATATATGAGGGTAAATATCACTTCTGGATGAGGCAAAATTATGGAACTCATTGCTACAGGGTGTAATTGAGCCCAAGTGTATACTTTCAGAATACACATATCCTTTACTGGTTTCTAATGTTCTGCCTCCTGATTTGATTGTATATATTCTTGGTAGTGGCTTTAATGCATTTTATCAATGTGTCTGTCCAACACCTGCCCTTACAGCAGAAAATCGTAAGGAAAAAATTTAAGGCAAATAAAAGAGATATTCAGAAGTGGTTTCCACTGCCATTCGCCTTACATCTGGTGCTGGCAGTATTTAGAAGACTGTTAGAACCTTGTTGAGACCACAAAGTGTATGTAGTATTAAACATTATTGTCTTATTTTTTGGGGGGGGGACAGGGACGGTGAGGCGGGGCAGGGAGAGAAATTAGTTTGTCTATCTTCTGCAGTATTTTCTTTGTGATTGCTTGATCAGGTACACTAAGAGTGTTGTCCAAGTTGTTCTTCCTTCCTAACCTTTTATATTATGTTAACATATGGGTATCCTGGTGCTGAATTTTCTGTTCCTCTGTTCTTAATTTTTTTTTTTTTTTTTGTTTCCCCTAATGCTGGAGAATACTCAAACATGTACAAGTAGGTATCAAAGTTACTGAACACAGAATTTTTGCATCATTACTGATCCTTGATAAACCCGAAATGTAGGTACCCCAGCATTTGCTTTTCTGAAGTGGAGAATCACCTTATTACCTTATTTTTTGAATTATCTATTTGAGCCCATTCACATGGTTATTATAGGGACTGCACAATACCTCAATTGAAATAACTCACCTGGTTTCTCTTGCCTTTATGCATTCTGTGCATAGGTGTTCAAATTCACCTCTGTCCAGCCATCTGTTTCATAAACCATGAACCTTTAATGTGTGTGAGCAGTCAGGGATATCAGACTTAGTCTATCACTATTTTCCTAGCTCTCATATTTTTTTTCTCCTACTTCAGCCTTTTTCAGAGGAGTGTAACAGGACTAAAGCTTGTATCATGACTTTGCAGCTGCAGTTATCACCTGAAAACAGTTTATTTTCATGCCTTGAAGCCTCGTTCAAAGTAGTTAGGATAAGGGACCTCATTTAACAGGGAAAGAGAAGAATGGAAAAGATTTCACGGAAGCAGCCTCCAAAGTAGCCTGAACAAACAATCTCACTCTAATGCAACAGGTGGGCAGAAATATACTATTAAAGCACATCGGCAGTTGCAATGCACTTTTATAGATCTTACAGTTAGTTCTGACTTAAACTGCCCTGCCACAGCTAGGACTAAATGAAGCTTTTCTTAAGCCTCTAGTGACAATCCTTCAAGAGAACAATAATGAGAGGCTCTTTCTGGTAATCTTCTCTGACAGAGCCCTGGTTGCAAGCCAGTGAACAAATGTAGGTGCTCACAAATGAAAGGACTACTACAATAAACTCTAGGGAGATTTTATCAAACACCTGATAAAGATGATTGCTTATGTTTAGATTTAATAATTTTAGAGCAGGTCATTATTATCTGGCCTCAGTTTGCTAAAGGAGGTCTTACAAAGTTAGGGAAGCTGTGACACTAACACTATTAGCTGGAACTCAAAAATTATGTTGGTGGAACAAAAGAGGAATGTAAGATCAATTTGATGTAACATCTTGACACCTTTGTAAAAAAAAAAAAAAATCAATAGTTTGAGGCTGAAACTCACTGTTTCTATGAGAAAACATTACCACCACCAGAAACACTTTTCATGGAGATAATCGGGAGTCAAAGGTTTCTTAGCTAGACAAAAGAATGTAAAGAAAAGTGTGGATGTTCTTCCTGTGTTATATGATATGTATTTTTGAAATTTATGAAGCATCAAATGAGTCAGGAGAGCTGTTTTTCCTCCTTGTGTTTCTTACAAAGCACAAACAGCCAGAGTTTTCAGGGTGTTATGCATTTCCCTAGAAATAATACAGCATTTTATTATTCTGACTTTACTTGGACCATGATTTGTAACTGTGGTTATTATATATGCATTGAATAATAAAAATTGAATGATGTATACAGAAGAGAATACTATCTATGCTAATGGTACTGTTTGATGTAAAAACAATCAGAAATCTGTTTTGATTTTGGAAAGTAGGACTAGTGATCACACTCATGATTTCTCTCTTTTTTCTTGGGTCTAGGATATGTTATTTATCTTCTAATTCTGCAGCCAGCAGTAATTCACATGTCAGTGGGCTGACTGATGCTTCCTTTGAGATCCTGCCTGGGGAAGCAGGCCAGTTTCAAGTCTAACTTAAGTCTCCAGACTCTAGTTAAAACTCTTTAGAGGCAGAAGAAAGCACTTTAGTTCAATCCCCTGTACCCTTTGGTTTGTGTGGCAGGTTGCACATTGCAGTTTATCTCATGAACATGCTGAGCCCTGAAGCAACTTGTGAGCAACTTGGGGCAGAGGTTTTTCACAGCTTCTTCTTCCTTGCTGCCATGCTTCCGAGCAGTTATGGGAGGAGATGATCTGGAGCACCAGCCTGAGGATGGGGAAGGCTACTATGATCTTCTGGTGCACACAAGTCCCTAGCTGTCCTGGTCTCTTCCAAAAATCCATAAGTGTGTCTCATCAACAAAGATGTGTGACTTTCCATGTATACTGTACAGTTTTATTTTCATTTGCAGTTCAGCATTGCAGACTACCAATCTGTGCTTTTGCTTTGTAAGCTCTACTGTCTGGAGTTTGCTATGAAATGAGGGAATTCTAGGCAAGTGATTTATTCTGCCTCCAGTGTTTCCTAGTTTGGCAAAATTCAAAGTACATGCTTTTTCTAGAATTCATGTTCAGTCAGGAGGTTTTTCTCTGGGTGTGAATTTCAATCAGTTTAATTGGACTTCACATATTGGGAATTTTCTTTGTGTGAAAATGACAACCACAGTGACATGTGACTGAGTAATAGTTCTAGGAGTTGCAGGTGTGCATCTAGCAAATTATTTCTAACAGGCAGGTTAGAGAGTTTCAATATTTGAAAATGTTTTCACTCAAGCACTACATAGCAGTCTATTCAACCATTATCCCTTTTCCTAATTCCCACAATCCTTTATTTCTTTTCTGTGAAAAGTGATGGATCTGAGCCTATTTTTTCTAACAAGAATAGTTATTCTTCAAATGCTTTGCACTGATAGAAAATTTGGACCTCTGCTCATATGATACCTTTATGACAAACAAACATATTAAGAAGAGGCTTGCGGTGTCTGCATGTGTTTTGCATCTCATACTGCTGCAGTGTCAACATCAGTACCTTGGAATGCTGTGCGCCGTGTTTTATTCTGTCCTTCCCATCTGATGGGCTTCAGTTCTTCTCATCTGCTTTCACTTTTCTCTGGATATCAGACACCCAAACAATGGAATTATCAAACTGGAAGAAACTGATTCTCTGCCTTGCTTTGCTGTACTAGAGGGCTCAGCGGTCCTCTGGCTGAAGATTAAAATTCTTAAAGCCTTTTGAACAAAACACTTGAGGAATCAATATTTCATTCCCTCCAGGCTTTCCATTCATTTGTTACTATCCTAGTTCTGCTCCCATGCCTGGCTTTTTATATTTCACTACTTGCTGTCTTCCATTCTCCACTGTCTATTCTCCCGCAGCCTGCAGCCAGAGGCTTCCATGAAAGGTCCCTTTGTTTTTGTCCTTCTCTGCCATCATGTCTGTTGAGTTTCTCCTCCTGCCCTCTTCACCTCCCATGCCAGCCCTCCAGCCTAACCTGACTGATTTGGTCCTGTGCTTTCAAACACCTTTATGGTTGGTTTCCCCAGCTCTGTTGCTCCATCTGGAAAATCTCTTTCCACTTCTTGCTGGAGCTGCATTTGATAGTGTGATACAGTAAGCTGAGCTGGAAGGGACCCAAAAGGATCATCAAGTCCAACTCCCAACCCTACACAGCACCATCCCCAGGAGTCACATCGTGTACCTGAGGGCATTGTCCAAATGCTTCTTGAACTCTGTCAGGCTGGTGCTGTGACCACTGCCCTGGGCAGCCTGTTCCAGTGCCCAGCCACCCTCTGGGTGAAGAACCTTTTCCTGATATCCAATTTTAAACCTCCCCTGACACAACTTCATACCATTCCCTTGTGTCCTGTAACTGGTCACAAGAGTGCAGAGATCAGTGTCTGCCTCTCTTCCTTCCCCCCTGAGGAAGCTGCAGACTGTAATGAGCTCTGTTCTCAGTCTCCTCCAGGCTGATCAGACCAGGTAACCTCATCTGCTTGTCATAAGGCTTCTCCTTCAGACCCTTCATCATCCTTGTTACCCTCCTCTGGATGTTCTGTAATAGCTTAAAGTGTTTTTTACACTGTGGTGCCCAAAACTGCAGTCATGCAGCTATCACTAAACTATCCCTGGATAATCTTTTCTTCACCCCTCTGCTACCCAGGTTTTCCCACCCTCTGCATCTGGCTCTCTGTGGTGGCTGCCTGCATTCCCACACGTCCTCACACAAACAGGACTGTCGTGTCAGTTGCACAGAGGTGAGCATTAAGTGAAACGTATTCATGAGTGATGTGCAATACAAAATGTCCAAATGCTTTTCCTGAGTTTTCTATAGATTTGTTTGACTTTTATTGGCTTTTAATTTTCAGTATGTAAGGCATATTTAAAGTGGCTGTAGCTTGCTCACAAGGTGAAATACTCTTTCTGATCATTAGACTTTCCCCAATGCTGGATAGATTTGAAGCCTGCTCCTATGAACTACTGAATTCTTAAGACCAAGTATATAGAATAAATTAATATTTATTAGTCAAGGATCTTGAATGCACTTTGCTTTGTTATTTGATTTTTGAATACAGGAAGACTCAATGGTCTAGGATCAAAGAAGATAAATTTTGCCCAGGGTTCCTGTTCTTTATTAGATCATCCAGTTCAGAGAAAACATGCAAGAAAAACCTATCCTGTTTCATGTGAAAGTGTCTACCATTGAATTAAAATGCCTCTTGGCAGCAGATCACTGTTAGAAAACCTTTGAGAGATGAGTGTGTGTATGTGTGTGTAAGCTTGGCTACCATTTAGTTTACCGGTTGAAAATGTACAGCCATATCTCTTGGTGTTTTATTCAGGATTGTGACATGGAAATTATCTCTAAATATTTTTTCTGTATCAATGCTACTCAGCTTCCTTAGAATTCTGCTAAACTGGGCACTCTTCCCTGGCATTTTCCTCACACTCTCATCTTTCCTAGAATATACTTTTGTGAGAATAAAAGTTAGTGAACAAACAAATTTCTTGTTTACATTATTAGGGAAAACTCACTACAAAAAGCAGAACCTTACCTTTGGAGCAGAACTCTTCTTGCAAATAAATTCTCTGTGTGACACAAACAAACGAGGAATATTACCACTGCAGCCGTGGCTTCTCCAGTGTCACAGGGCAGTAATGAAATGCATCCCTCGGTACTTTTTATTTGAAGTGGGGGTAACATAAATCCTTCATCATATCAAGGCTATTTTGAACAGAACCAGCAGCGAGATAAGATCATTTAATGAACTTTGCAGCCCCCTGCCTGAGATGACCGTGAAACACAGGCCCCCTTGAGAGCATGCATCCCTCCCACACTGGCAGATACCTCAAAGAGCATGACTTGGCAAGTGATGAGAATTTTCTTTAAAGTGCTTGCTAGTGTTATCCATTTTACTAATCTTCCTATGAAGCTTGAAAAATTCCACACTACTGTCTTAGCTGTAATGGAGGCTGAAATGGTGTGACAAACTGCACTTGGTTTTGCATTACAGGGTGACTTACAGAAATATGTGGTACTTTGGAGTTGTTAATCTAGGGATGTGTGCTTGACTACGACCGATCACAAAATCTCTTCTCTTCAAGGCAATTGTCATAGGAATTGTCTGTATAGTTAGCTTTAGTTGAGGGAATGCATTAAAGCAGCACTAGTTTTAGCATTTGGAGTTGTTATAACTCTATTACAGATGAATGCTTATATCATTACATTTCATTTTCTGAGGAAAATGTTTTGTAGGTTTGGCTTATAACAGATGTATGCACTTATCTCAGTTTTCATTAAATCCATCTGCATTGCTAATATACCATATGTGACTGCTGGCTTAAGTAGTTCTTGTACAACTGCTGATTATTTTAACCTTCCTTTGTTGCAATTTTTCAGACCCCAAGTAGCAAAAGCAGCAGCCATTAGATGGATGCTTCCTGTAGTCCATATTTACTTATTTATTTTTTTTTACAGTTTCCTTTACAGCAGAAAAACCCTGGGCAAAACCTAGGAGCAGCAGACTTTCTATGTAAAGGAAAATTCCAGCTATTTTTGAAACCTGGTCAATTCATTTTGATTTGATGAAACAGTATTTATTAAGTCCTTAGAGGCAGTACCTATTAACTTTCCCCAGTGTGTCATTCCACCTTATACCATATGAGAGCACAGAAATCAGCTCTTCCCTCGACACCTCTGATAACAATGGTTATGTGGTCTCAGAGCTCTAGGACCATTATAGGTATGTGGCATCAAGAAAAGAAAACAACAACATATCATAGGTAAAGTTGATTGCTCTGTATTTGGAAAACTAGCTCAGATTCTGGCTGGCTTTAGAAATCACAAACAAATCTGCTGGGTGAATATTAAAATAATATGGTATTATAAAAAGAAGTTCAATCCCAGGCTTGATACAGTAGTGGTGCTAACCACCATGGTGCTGCAGAGCAAAAGATCTGCTTCCTTGCTGTTTGACTCAGAGCTTCAGTAACATTCCCTTCTTACTAAACACATCTACCTAAATTTGCAGTGAGTTTGAGGGTTTGTTTTGTTTTTAATGTTATAATGTAAGGCAATACCTTCCGTAAACTTTTGCAAAGACCAAATTTCAGAAGGGAACTTCAGTGTCCAGGCTTCATCAGACCAGGAACGTGTGTTTATGGTCAGATATTCTCTAGATGCATTGACATTTGTGCAGTTTAGATGCCCTGTGTAAAGGACAGCCAAAATGTGATAAGACATTGCACACGCTCTGGTCATCTGCCATAGATTAGGTACATTGTTTATTATACTTGCTGGCCATATTTACAATGAACATTTCATCTGTGCATTCACAGTGACCTCTTGTGCAAGACAAATGGTGCATCCAGAAATCCCAGACAGAGCTAGTACTCTGCTGGGCTGCCCATATCTGAAAAAAAGGTCAGGTGGCAGGTGACTGGAAAGACATAGTTCACTCTCAAAAGCAGGGCAGCTGTCAACTAAGCTTTTATATACAGCCTGAAAACGATGCAGGCTGTTTGTGCACTTCAGCCCTTGTTTACTTCATAAGCAACTCTCAGAGTGGCTTACCAGAAACAGCTTGTATAACAGCTCTCACCTCTAGTTTGCAAAAGTTCCTGTAAACACCTGCATGATGTTGTCAGCACAGACCACAGAAGAATCTGCAAAATAAGTGATGGAATGTAAACCTTTGGGGGGCCTGAGGTGCTACTTATCTGCAGGAATCAAATTCTGTCTTCATGTTCTGACTGTGTGCTGTTGTTCATGTGTGGGAGAATTGGAAATAAAAGTAGCAGTCAGCTCTTACTCTAGCACAAGTAATCCTGGTACATTTAGTCTATATTTTGTCAGCCTGGCCCCTTCACTCTGTGGCTATTTTTAGACCTAAAGTAGAGGAGGTGAAAGGAGAAGACCTTTCACAGAATCTTGCCAACTAAGTAAACATCTCACGCTTCTTTTCTCTTTGATGCTAGAGAAAATAAAATCCAGAGAGGTAAGCTCTTTAAGCAGCTACTGTACCATGTTGCTGTTGGTATTCACACTGCACCTGGTATTCACATCCTTCTAGTTCTGCATTTATGCAGTGGCAGTTAGAAAGTCATGAAGAAGGATTTCTGTCACTCCTGGACTATGTCCTCATTGGTCCAGGACCAGCACAGGTTTCATCAGTTTTAGCAGCCCCCTCCAAACTTCACAAATTCAAGAATGGAGCTGATTACTTAGATACAAAGAGAGTCTGATCAGTTAAGCCATCCATCTGTAATGGTTGGACCCTGTATGGATTCCAGTGATTCCCAGCAAAGCCTCTCTATCACTCTCCTTCACAAAAGGACAGGGGAGACAAAATGTAATGAAGATTCATGAGCTGAGATAAGGACAAGAAGAGATCACTCACCAATAACATCACAGGTAAAACAGACTTGAATTTGGCATATTAACTGAATTTATTACCTACAACATCAGAGCAGGATAACGAGAGTAAATTAATCTTAAAAACATATTTCCCCTACTCCTCCCTTCTTCATGAGATCTACCCCCTCCCCTCCAGCAGTATGGGGAGATGGGGAATGGGGGTTACAGTCAGTTCATCACATGTTCCTGCCACTGTTCAGGGAGGGAAGTCCTTCCCCTGCCCCAGTGTGGGGTTCCTCCCACAGGAGAGAATTCTCCACAAAATTCTCCAGTGTGAGTCCATCCCATGGACAACAGTCCTCCACAAACTGCTGCAATGTGGATCACAGGCTGCAGTCCTTCAAAGACAGGCCACAGAAAACCTGCTCAAGTCTGGGCTGCTCTCTCCACAGGTCTGCCAGGAGCCTGCTCCAGTAAGAGCCTCCTGTGGGCTCACAGCCTCCTCTCAGGCATCCACCTGCCCTGACGTGGGGCTCCTCCAGGGGCTGCAGGTGGATCTCTGCATCGCCATGAACTTCCACAGGCTGCAGGGCACAGCTGCCTCAACATGGGCTGCACCAGAGGCCGCAGGGAAATCTCAGCTTCAGCTCCTGGAGATCTCCTGCCCCTCCTTACCTACTGACTTAGGTGTCTGCAGGGCTGCTCCTCTTGCATATTCTCACTCTGCTCTTCTCTGGCCACAATTATGCCTGCACAATAAGTTTTTTTGCCTTACAGGTGTTATCTCAGAGGTGTTACCAACATTTCTAATTGGCCCAGCCTTGGCCAATGGCACATTCATCTTCGAAGCTGCCAGGGATTGGCTCTTCTGGCCATAGAACTTCTCATATAAGCCATCCCTGTATCCCTCCCTGCTACCAAAACCTGGCCACACAAAACCAACACACTACCTTCCCGAGAAAGCTGATTGTTAGTTAACTGGTTTCATGCTTCTGTAAATATTTGCAGTGTGATGTTTTTAAAACCTGCCTTGGAAAACCACCAGTAGTCCTTTAGTAAGCCTAGTACTCCAGAGAGAAAGAGCAGACAGGATGTTACCTATGTGATGGACTGTCCTGCAGCCAACACCACACCAGGGGCACGGTGTTTCCCTGTCCCCCACTGCACGTGAATTGATTTGAACCCTGCTGTGTGCTGTTGGCATCTCTGAGAGTACATCTGGAGAAAACACATCTGCTCAAAAGGCTTTAGCCCTGCATCCTGGATATGACCCTGAATGTTGGACTAAAGTATATGAAAAAAATTGTCATGACTGGATAACTGAAAGGGTCACTTAATTTCACAGAGATTTATAAACTCATTTTTCCTCTCTTGGGCCAAGCCTTGAATTGGGCAGTGAGGACTTGTTTTATAACACTGAAAAAGTCAGGAGCTGGATTTCCACTTTGCATGCAAGAACACCTTCTATCTAAACTGGATTTTTCCTCTGAGTGCACTCTCAATGATGCGAACATCACATCATCCGTGCCTATGACACACAATTGTTTTCTTTATAAATACCTCTTATAGGATAATCTCAAGGTCGTTGAAGTAGCAGATTGAAGAGCTTACACATTTTATTAGCTGAATGAAACTTCTTATTGGCACCAGTTACATGTCACCTAAAACATTTACAGAGGCTGCTTAGTGTTTATTGTAACTATGATATTGTCTTTGTGCAATCAGAAAAATTAGACATGTAAAATCCACTAGTAGCTTTTCCTAATTCTCTTGTTAGTTTCCTGCCTGCAGCTTTTCCACGATTTTATTTTTTCCAGGGCTGTAAAGTTTTCAAGCACTTTAAATTGCATCAAGCTGAAATTTGCACGCTGGAGCTGCTAGATACACAGATGCTTCCCCATGGAAGTGTAATTAGCCTGGCTCTGTGCACTGCAGGGGAGAATTTTGCTGCAAAGGAAGGAAAAGGCTTCTGGTGTCACCTGCTCTGTCCTAGCAATTCTATGTGTTTGACACTACCTTCCAATCCAAATGAACTTCTTTAGTAACCTGTCCAGAAAGGCTTCTATGATGTGTTGAATTTGCCTGCAATTTTGACATGGATTTCTTCCATTTTATTATGACACTGGAATTAGGAACAAAATTGCACTAGACACCCTCAGGCATCAGTTTAACGAGTGTAGGAAAGAGGCTTTTGATCCTCTATTGAAATCAGCCAATGCAGATCCTGCTCCAGTCAACATACTGTTTGAGTTAGGGTTGGGGTATAAAAGTCATGGAGAGAAACAGTGTCTCAGTGGAGTAATTCAGCATTTTACGGGTTTCTTTATAGCATTATAGTTCATATATAGCCAAACTTTAGGTGCTTCAGTTAGAAAAAGTTAAATGGGTTGAACTGGAGCTGTTGGAGACATTAAACTTGCTGCTAAAAAGTTAACAAAGGTTCACAGGGCCTCTTTATTGGTATGAATTTCCATGGGATGATGTCAGATACTTTTGTGATAGGGAAGTAGAAATTTAGTGCAGCATGTTAATTGCTGCACTTTTTGTCTTCCTTTACTATCCCATAGATCTTAAGTGGTGGAGCATTCTGTACCTCTTATAGAGGCAGCTTCTACTTCACTTTTTTCTCTATGGAAGCTCAAATCATCTTTGGATGAGTTTGAACTCTTTTACTTGGAAAGAAGGAAGGTAAGAGGAAGGATGATAAAGGCTTTTAAAAGTGATTTTAATGGTCATGGTTAAATCTGTGGTTGCAGTTTCTTTGTGAATATCTCAAGGACAGTGTAGCTGTACCCCTGCTGTGCACCTGCTGAACCCCAGTTTTACCTTAACTGAAACTGTGCTTAGAACCAAGCACAGATGTACTCAGATGTACTCACTTTGCTTCTACCAATGTGTCAGAGGGAAAGGATCTGCATCTCAAGGTTTACCATGTCCATTAACCGAGATGTTAAGCGGGCTGCCTTTTGCTGCTTCTTGGCTCCTCTTAAGACTGCATCTGCATCAGAAAAACAGATCAGACTTTTTTCTGGCTGGCCTGAGAGTTTGAGTATTAGTGTGAGATCTGAGGGCCCATTCTGCCTTTTGTGTTCTTCAGAAAGAAATCTAATTTAACTCTTGCACTCAATCCAGATATGAAAGGTTGTCACCAAGACGTTTCTTGTAAACACTGAGACCCAAAATGACCATTAGCTTCCAGAACCTGCTATTATAAAAGTCGTTTGCTAATACAGTCCTCAGTGAGAAAAGATTGCTGGCAAGATTACAAAGGTACCAGGTGTGTGTTAAATAAAACCTAAATTGTGGCAGATTAACATCATGTAACTACATGAGAGCAAGGAGCGGTCTGGGCCATCACACAGTAGCAGATTTTGGTAACCTCAGCACTGCAAAAGTTCTGATTGTTTTGTTGCCAAGACTTGCTATGTGACCAGTTTGGGACACAGATCTGTCACCTGTGAAACAGCCAAAGTTTAAGGAGGGATGAAAGCCAATAGAATATTTGTGTTGTTTTTTTTTTTTTTCTTTCTTTTCCTTTGCATTAATATATATAGCTAATGCAAACTAGATTAGATGATAAACATTTGTAAGTGACTGCTATGGCAAATTAGACCACTTCCTAGGTATGGATTTAAATGCTTAATATTTTGTATGAAAAATTGAATATTTTGTTTATAGTTGTTGAAAGAGGACCACAGTAACTTTAAATGCAACAACAAATTATATGTTGCATCAGCTACAAACATTTTTCTGAACATGAACAGAATAAATTTTTTCCTTGTATGTAGTATATACATATATTGATGATAAAATATTTGAATGTTTAGTGTGTCAGACATATCAACCAAATTCATGTAAGGAGCTATTATATCCCTAGTGATTACTAAAAGAACCTTCACAGACTGTATTTTATGAAGTCTTCACCTTGAATACAAAATTTCTTCTGTGGAAGTTTGACCTATGCTAAACTTGTTTTAGAATTGGTTTACCCAGAAATAATCTTTCTTTCCAGGAATTGAGTACAAGACTGAATATGCTCAGAAAATTCTTCAGAGCCATGTCAGTGTGTGGATGTGTTCTCAAAGTACGTCTCCATACTTAGCTCTGCTCCCTGGACTGTCATCTTGTCTGGCTTCCCCTTCCTCATGTACATAGAAGTGTTAGTGGAGAGGCGTGGGAGGTAATCACTAAATGTCCTGTTCCTGGGCTGTATGATTATGTCCCTCTTATATCTACTGCTACTCTGCATTTGAGCACCTTGCTGTCTGCATAGTGTAGATTAGTGGATCTTGATGGATGAAGCACACAGATGTCGGGGAAAGCTGCCAGGAGGAGGCCCAAGAATGGCTTTGACAGAAGAGACCAGCCTGTCTTTTATTATTCTAGCTACAAGTCTGGATGGATCTGATCCTGATAGGACTGGTGTCACTGGCAAATGACTAACAGTGGATGAGGAAAGAGCTGAGGTACTCAACAACTTTTTTGCCTCAGTTTTCAATGGTCATCTCTCTTCCCACACCTTTGCCACAAATGGACTTCAAGACAGGGACTGCAGGAGCGAAGTCCTTCCCAGTGTAAGTAAGGCTCAGGTTCATGACCACCTGAGGAACCTGAACATACATTAGTTTTTGGGACCTGATACAATGCATCCCAGAGTCCTGAGGAAGCTGGCTGAGGCAGCCACCAAGCCACTCTCCATGATAATTGAAAAGTGTCAGTCTGGTGGAGTTCCAGGCGACTGGTAGATGGGAGACAATGCACCCTTCTTCAAAACAGGTAGAAAGGGAGACCCTGTGAACTACTGACCTGCCAGCATCATCTCTGTGCCTGGGAAGACTGGGAACAGATCCTCCTGGAAGCTGTGCTTAGGCACATGGAGAGTGGGCAGGTGATTTAAGGCAACCAGCAAGATTTCATTAAGGGCAAGTCCTTCCTGACTGACCCAGTGGACTCTGTGATGGAGTGACTCCATCAGTGGACGTGGGAAGGGCCATGGATGTCATCTACCTTAATGCCTTTTTAGTAGGAGCTGTTGTGGTAGGACAAGGCATAGTGGTCTTAAACTGAAAGAGGATATATTCAAACTACATACATGGAAGAATTTTTTATGACAAGGCTAGTGGAACGTTGGAACTGATTACCCAGGTACATAGCAGATGACCCATCCCTGGAAACATTCAAGGTCAGGTTGGACAGGGCTCTGAGCAATCTGATCTAGTGAAAGGTGTCCCTGCTTATGGCAGGGGCATAGGATTAGATGGCTTTGAAGGTCCCTTCCAACACAAAGTATTCTAAGTTTCTATGATTCCATCTGACAGCAGAGGATAAGGAAAAAACCTTCCTCTGCTAGGTTTGCAGAAGAATTAAAAATTTTGTTAAATGAACCAGCAAAATCAGGAACTTTTAAGTATTTAAAGGTTATTTATGTTGGAAACAAGACCTATAAGCAGCAGGAGGAAATGTACTTTTTGATTTCGACCTATATTTAGATTTTTTTTGTCTTGAAGAGAAGATTATTCTCGTCAGCATTTGTGTCATTGTCACTTCTGATCAGGACAGCACAGTACCCACGGGGCTTCACCACTCAGCAAATATGTTTGCTGTACTACTTCATGTTCAAAGCAAGTATTTTTTTTTCTTTTTTTCTCTCTGTCCAGTCTTTCCTATAGACTAACTGCTCGAAGTTTCTAGCCATTATGTTGTACATAAACATAAAAATTTACCATATCAATCTCTTCTGGGGAACTACCTATTTTAATGGGATGAGGGAACCTGGCCCTATTGGACTGCATTATGTCTCATTTGCCTTCTGGCTATGAATACCATTAATGCTGTACATTTGCTGTACATGTCTTTCAAGTAGTTGTCAGGCACCTGAGTCAGTCGCTGACTTTCTTGTCAGAGAGCTGCCTCATGGATGAAGGCACTGAATGATTGTAGAAGTTCCTAGTGGAAGTGCATTAACTTGAGTGCTTTGGACTTTGGGTGAAGACAAGAAAGTATAGAAATCTCTGAGAAGTCCTTAAGTGGATTGTTCTCCTCTTGCACCTACCCTTTTTACAACTTGTGCCATAAGTGATGTAGATATTCTTGGGGCCTTGGGGTCAGCAACCAGAACACACTTTGGTGAGTCATGTGTGCTTAGCAGCTCTGAAAATGAAAAGCCATATGGACCAAGGAGACAGGTGATGCAGAGAGTGCAAAAAATCCCTCTTACGTGCTGATGTTAAGGTAGCTACGTAAATCAATGACCCTATAAAATAAATAGTCCTGAAATAGTAACCTCCTTCAGTATAAAGTAAGCCCCATGAAATCAGTACCAATGGTTCCTCTGATCCTGGCAAGAAGTCTGCCAGTGCCAAGAGTGCAGCTTGAATCCTTTGTTACTCCCCCATTTGACTTCGTACTCACGATTTTGTGTAGGCGGTTGAGAGACATATGTGAGTCTCATCACAAAACCAGATCTTGTTTACATTTGTCCTTTGTAGGTGTTTTTCAGTAGTCCTGTCACTATTTGGAAACTAAATTAGAAAAAATATTTTAAGGGAGTTCACCATTTACTTTCAAAGACACAGAGCCTTTTTTGGGAATTTGATTGACAGTACATCCTCTTTACAATGGTGAGCTCCTATTGCATTCCTGCAAAGTGACTATGCTTACATGAACACTTCCTCCTTTTCTGCCATGGTTTTGACATTTTTGAAGTTACCTACCAACATTTGTGTGAGCCTGTGTCCTTGAGCAGTTCCTCTAACTAGGTGCACCAGGTGACTGCAGGGTAAAAAACCACGAGGTAATACAGAATGTGCAAACCTAACACACACGTTTATAACTCCTTCTTCAACTAACACAGTCTCTATACCCTGTGACTTCATGTCTGTAGCCACAGTATCTTCCATCTTCCCATGTGTTTTGTATATCACAGCATTTTCAAGCCTCACTAATCAAGAAGGGACTTCCTGGCTTCATGATTTCACCACATACTATATGTACCATGCACATATGAAGATACTATCCTCTCCTTTCCAGATTTATCTTTGGAGTGAATTTCCAGGCTTATGGTTACCATAACCACTTATGCAGGGAGAAATTTGGGGAGATTTTTTAACCAGGTTAATAAAAAATTGTTAAAAATCATATTAGTTGTAGATTCTGGGTTGTTATTCCTTCCTGAAACAGAGATGCTGGTGAAGAATAAAAAAGGGAGCAAAGAAGTGTCCTGACAGCCAGTCTATGGAGAAGGATAGACCCTTCAACCAAAATAAGATTGTATCCACTACCTATAAAACCATCTGTTGCAATTTTCAGCCATAACTGAAAAATTCCTTCCTGTTATGTTACATTTCTGTTGGTTGGATTAAGGATGAGGAGTAGCATTTACCAGGCTTAGAAGTATGTTACAGCTTCTGCATTTTCTCTTTCCTAAATTGCCTCTTAAACCTGACTTTAAAAGAAAAGCTACTAAAATTTCTTGTTTAATCAACTCTTACAGCTGACCCTTTGGCTCTTAGAGCTGATCTTTGCCTACCTTATCTTCAGGCTGTTCCTGAAACTCAGGTCCCTTGGCTCTTCTTGGTGCCTTTTCTTTCTAGAATGAGTAGAAATCAGATCTTGGATCTTTTGAGTTTAATCTGCATTTGTAGGAGAGGGCAGACTCTGTGGGAGATGATCCTTCACAGACCTGTAAGCATGTCACCTCCATGTAACAGCTGGAAGCATTTGGGGCAGAAAACACTTTTACATGTCATAACTGAAGGTAAGTTGTCTAGGCTATTTGGAAATGAATGGGTAGCCCTTGTGGGATGTATGTGGATTTGCAGGTATACTGTGGCAGGGAGAGAACAAATAGGTAGACAATGGCAGGGAGAGAACAAATAGTAGACAGTATTATAGCAATATATGGAAGATTGTTGGAAGAAGAGATAAAAACACGTAGACTTTTGTGCTGCCTTCTTTTTAATGGGTGTACAGGCATGGTGTAAGCATAGCTGTACCCTTAAGGACATTATATGGTGTTGGAAAATGGACATCCAGCACAGACTTTTCACCAATTTACTAAAAAATGTTCACTACCCAGAGCATCATACAGTTTTTCCTCACCTTAATAATTCCGTGATTTGGAATGTGCTGCCATAAATAACATACTAGTCTATTTTAATTCCTGAAAGTGTTATCACAGGCAGAGCTATTTACTCATAGCTTTTTATAAGGTTAAAGCAACCCTTTAGTTTGTCTAGCAGCAGTTCTCATCAGTATTCAAGAGCAGAAAGACACAATAAAACAGAGCAGGCAGCATATATGACAGTGTCTGTTTCAGTATATTTTGAATTATTAAAGAAATATTTTTATTATATCTAAGATAATCACATATGCAGAATATCAAGGTCAGTGCATGAGAGTGTTCAGAAAAAACAATAAATGCCACAGATAATTAATTTATCTCCCAGGAATGTTATTTCACACACTGACACATTTTCCTCTTTATCATCAATCTATAAGACTGAGTTCTGTGAAGTGCTTTAATTAACCTATCAACATGTACTTATTTATGGTGTCTCCGAATGATGTTATCAAAATACAATAGTCTTTTTTTCTACCTCCACTCTATAAAATATCCTAAGACCTGAATATTTTACAAACAAATATTTTCAAACCTATTTTATAAGTTTATCTCGAAAAGCTGTCAAACTTTAATTGCCAGCAGCCAGGGAAAGCATATACTCTTGAAAAGTAACAAGTCCCTGTTACTTCTTTTCATCTGGCTATCTGATAAAATTCCTTTAAAATTAGTATTCAACACCTCAGAATCCATGCACACAGAGCTGGTATAATTTGTCTTTCTGACACACTTAACCCAGCAAGTGGGTTCCTTAGTCTCTTTGATAGAACAGTAAGATTAAAGGCAATTATTTCACTTTCTCTAAGACTTTGTACAGTGATACAAAAATCACTACTCATCCCTGCAGTAGGTCAGATCAAGCTTATTCCCTCACTGCAAGTTTGATTTAACATGAGTAGAATGGTGATACAAAAACCACTTGAAAAAATTACATATTATTTCCCATAACTTTTATAAATGTTGTCTGTGAAAACATTTATGTAATTGTATACTTCTTTTACCAGCCCAAGATTTTTCTTTTTCCTAATTGTCTAGGAAAAACTGTCTCTCATCGATTCTACAGGAAGTGTAAGAACAGTCTTTGCTAAGTGTTGACAATATACTCAGCCTTAGTTCATACAGAAAGATACATGGTTAGTAGCCAAAGCAGCAGATAACAGCAGCTTCATCTTTTGAAAATTACATTTTAAAACCTCACGCCTTGCATTCAAATACTTGCTTTGGGAATGTTAGTTTTTATCAGTACCGTGAGGCTCAGGAACTCAGTCATTAGTGCTGTATTCAGTCTCACACTTGCATCTGACTGCAAAGTTTAAGAGTCAGTGTTATCAACTTCTAATGATGCCATCTCCTGGTGACTGGTGCCTGTGCTGATGTTGTTATTGAGGAGCAGTACAAAGGAGATGGAAAATAAACAGTAAAACCACCACGACTGATGAAAACATGACTGAAGTAGGAGCGTGTGCACGCTGAGGGTTTTCCCTTGGAGAATGGAGCCAGACTGCAGTGGTAGATATTTTGTTAGCTGTCAGAAAATAATCCATCAGTGTGTCAGTTGCTGAGGACAGGTTCATTCTTCCCATGCACTTGTACAGTGCCCAGCACAGAAAAACCTCAGCCTCGGTCAGGGCTCGTGGGCACTCTAGGGACTACACACTGCAAATAATATAGCTGTGTTTTTACACGGTGGTGCTCATTGCAATTCATGTACGTGGCTTTTAATGTTATTGTTTACAATGAATCAGTGCAAAGCTAGCTAATAATGCCTCATCTTCTTCTCTCGTTTTCTTCAGGATTTCTCTGTCTTCACCCGTGGAATCTCCAGTGATTGTGATGCCAAAGCCTGCTCCAGAACTACCCTCATTTGCTGGACACAGAGATGCACACACCAACATGCCTGCCATGGTGCCAGTTAATTGGCTTGAGAGACTTTTAACAAGCAGCCTTTCTGCTAATACTGATTGAATCTTAATTCTTAACACTGGTGTTAATACTGGCATGTTTGTCTCCTGCTGAAAATCCTGCTGTCTCCTACTGTTTGCATTGGGGTGCTTCTGTGTAAAATAGTGAAAATGGCTCTGTCAGTTCAACAAACTTGTGGGCCTGAGTATCTTCCCCTGTGAACCTCTGGGGGAGCAAGTTACTCATAATTCTTGCTTTCTTAATGAACTCAATTTGCTACATTTTTCATTGTAGTGTCTATTTTTATATCTTAAATAATGCCTGAATTTTTTTCCCCTGAAACTTCTACAATTTTCAATATAATTTACGAAGAGAAGATGACAAAATGCTATGTAATATTCCATTAATGGTGTCACTACTGCCAAGTAAATAATGTTCTTTTTCTCTTTTTCCAGTGGGATTTTCTACTGCTTAAATACTATAATGAAAATTCACAAGCAGATTTTTTGCCCATCGACATTCAGTTTTTACACTGTCTCTGCATATTGAAGTCTCCTTTTAAAACCAAGACTGACGTTCTTTCTAACTAGCTAAGCCATTAACTTTAAAGCAGTGATTACATAACCAGTTTTGGCTTGTCTAACTGTGGGCTCCTCTTCACTTTTGCTTCATGCCTCTGCTACATCCTTCTGCCAGCAAAGATGGTCTACCTGGAAATCAGGCCAATAGAATGAGAAAAAGTTTTGGGTGGATAAGTGAACAGACCTGTCTGACTGTGGATGACATCAGTGCAGAGGGGACAATAGACACCTGCCTTTGTGGTCTTTGTTATCTACTCAAACTGCTTGAGAAAGCTGCAATATTGGGTATATATACTTGGCTTCTGGAATTTGTGTTTGCTACGTAGTTTTAGCTGCATGTTTATCTGTTCTAGCTGTTGGACTGGAGTTTGGCCTCCGCATATTTTAGCACTGTTGAACTTCGCAGCTGTTTTTGGTTAGCATAGCTAATGATAGGCATATCATATATGCTCAGAGAAAAGAAGAACACAGCATAGGAATGTACTTAATTGGCTTTTGTTGCATGTTATTGCACTGCTGGAGATATACTGCACAGCGTATCTGCACAAGTCTTTTTCTCCACTGAGTTGCTTCTCACATGTCCACACAGACAGTGCTGGGGCACAGCCTCTGTAAAGAACAGTGGAAGGCAGAGACACAGAGCAGGGAGCATGTTTCTCTATTTCTTATTTCCCTTAAACTCTGATGTTAAAAGCAACAAGAAATTTCCATCTCTGTTACTGATATGCATCATAAATGCTATTGGCACAATTTAGCAAACCAACACCAGCCGAACAGACAGGAGAGCAGAGCTCAATTCATTTTAACATCATATGGCCTCCATAAGGTACCTTCAAAGCTAATTAAGGTGTACAGCCAGTTTGTATTCCAGGAAAGATTTCCTCCTTGTACAAGGCTGACATGCAAACATGGGACTTGTCTGATAATCTTTTGTCTTTTTTTTTTTTTTTTTAAGTTTTTGGTCCATGAACACTCTTTAGTTCATGTACAGAATCAGGTGGTGTTCTTTGATACCAATTTTTCTTTTTGATCCTGACTCTTTACTTGTTCTGTACAAAGATGCTCTTGCTTGTCTTTTCAGCATGGTACTACTTCTTTATCTTTAATTAAATTTTTTCCTGATACTCCTTTTTTTATACTTTTTGAAAAGACATAATCTTGGCAATTCAAAAATATCAAGCACAATTTTCCCCACAAAACTTTCTAGAGTTTGACTAGAGTTTTTATGTTAATACAGGAGTCAGAACTATTTGTTTCTTTGGTGCATATATATATGAGATTTATTCTTGTTTATAACCTTTTGTTATGATTTATAAGTAGGATGAATCACATGAAGCTTTCTGTTTTTTGGGAAGACACAAAGATCATATCATAGAGAACAGGCAAAAAGATGCATTGCTGATAAGAGATGCAGGATGTTATGTGCCATGGCTATAAAAAATTTAATGTTCAGCACTGTTTTGCCGTCCAGTGACAGAAAACTCTGTATGGATGGGTTGTCGTAGTCCTGCCAGACCCACCCCTTTGATTTGGAACTTCACAGGTTGTATGTCTATTTCTGCTCACAGAAAGCCAGTGAAAAGTACAAGCTCTGCCCCAGACAAAGTGTGAAGCTCAGAGAAGTATCTCAGCTATCAGAGAAAGAGATGTGAGTCCTTGGGACCAGCTCCTGGAGGCTCAGCTGGACAGTGTGCTTCCCTTAATGCCAGTGGCTTTCTGGCTGTTTGCTTTTGAGCCTTTACCAGTGCTTCTGTCCTGGTAGTACATTCCCAACATTTCACCCAAACATTATCAAACAAATAATATCTAAACTGAAGCCTCACAGGCTGGATTATAAATTGTAGGTTTGTAAAGATATGTATGGGCTTCAGCAGGTGAAAACAGCTGCTAATGAAAGCTGTTTCTGTGCCAGCATGTACCTGAAGACAAATGCTAGACCCAGCATGCATGGTTTTATTCCAGTGACATATGGCAGCTTCATGACCTTATCAAGAAGTCACCCTCACAGCAGCATAAGCCAAGGGCAAGGTCAATCAGCCAAATGTGGAGGGAATTACTGGTTTTAATATCTTCTCTGACCAAGAAGGTGCTTTGCAATCACAAGGAATACTCACAAAGCTGGGTAATTTTGCAGAGGGCAAGTATACAGCTGCTGTTTTGTCCTTTAGTCTCTCATGCTTGTACATGACTGTGCTGTAAAAGATGAGGCAGATGATGAATTAGAGGTGATGATTGCAGCGTAGCTAGATGGGCCTCCACAGGACATGCACATATAACTTTGGACAATGCTCCTAAATATATGGTCTAACATTTAGGTTCCCCCACGTGGATACAGCAGTCGGACTTGATGATCCTGGGTGGCACCTTCCAACTCAAGATATTCTATGTTTATGTAATTTTGATTCATGGGGCTGCTCAACATATGAGCCAGCCTGCTGTACTATATTACCCTTCCAATAGATGGAAGACAAAATAGAAAGTTGCTGTATATTTGCTCAGGTGTATGAAATTTGTGGGTGTGATTATCCAGATGTATAGCCTGCTGACACACTATGAGAGTCAACGGAAATGAATAGCAAAATATAATCTTAGCAATCTCAAATACGCTAATTGAAAACAAAAAGAACCCCCAAATAACTGGATAAAAAAGTGTGGGAAATTACTTCTAATTCTGTTCAGGATGGTTTTTTCTCTAGGTGAGAGAAGGCTATTGGCACCTATAGGTACCATTAACAGTTCTCAGGGACTGCAGAAATTTCTATCTCCTTGAAATAAAGTCTCCTCAAGAGATAACCATCAGATACTCGAAGAGACACATAAGTGACACTTCCTCAGTATCTGGTACCTGCAAGTTAGCTTTCCAGGTTTGTGTGTGCACCATGGTGCTCTGCACTGCCTTATGCAAAACGAATCCCTTCCTTTAAATGGGCAGTGTGTTAAGGGCAGATGGCAGCATCCCCCTGCAGATCTGTTCCTAGCAGCAGAACTCCAGCTCCAGAGCTCTTGGCAGCAGAGAAGGCAGCCTCCCCATCACACTGCTCCCCAGCCTGGGCTCTTATCAGCAGTGGCATGCCCCAGGAGTGATGCAGGCTGGAGCAATTGCAAGGGCGAAGCCACGGAGGCCAGCTGCAGGCGGCACCGGCACCATTTGTTTTAGTTCTGGAGTCAGCTGTGAGGAGGAAAAGATCTAGGGCTCTGGGGCCCTGTGGATCATCTGATAAATACTTTTCTTTGAGGGCCTTCCCCCTGCCCAAATGTGGCTGCATACAGAGAAGGCACATGCGTGAACTTGCAGCTACAGATGTCTACTTTGCTGGGCTATGCCATGTTTGACAGAGTGGCCTGTGATTTAGCATGAGGCTGGAGAGTAAGCATTGCTGTTTGCTATAAACAAACCTTAGCAAAGTGCCTGTAATTGCACTGTTAGAAGGTTGGCCAGGCCTAGATGGCAACAGGGGAGGAAAATAATGCTTTCTTTTATCTGTTCTTACAAACAGCTGGAGACAGATAAAAGCGGAGACAGTTTTAACCTAAGCAAAGATTGTGACTGTGTGCTTCCCTTTGTTCCTCAGTGCTTTCTGTTTTCCTCCTTCTAAGTTACATTTTTATTTGCAAATGAGACTATGCATGGGACTGCTTCTGCATGCTTTTTCTTTCTCCCCTATTCTTGTTTTTCTTTAACTTAGGGAGATACCTGTGTTTCTTCTAACTCAACTCCCGTGGCTGCCTCTGCTTCAGAAGTATGCAAGGACAACAGACTGTACTTTCTTCTGCCTATGTCTCACCGATTTCCAGAGCTCTGACACAAAGATGTGATTAACATCTTCCACAACCAACTGACACTGAGGGGGCAGTTTTGCCTTAGTATTGTTGATATAAAACCGTCTTGAAAAAGAATTTTCAGATTTTCCAGTGACAGAATGCAATAGGGTAAAATACAGAGAAAAGGAACTGTTATCTTAAAAACAAACAAATAAAAACCTTCCATTTTTTCTTTCAGAGAAAATTTTCAAATTCTGGCATTCAGAGACAGGAATAAATTGCACTGACATTATTAAAATACTTAAGCATCTAAGGTCCCCATACAGTGCTTTGAGACCACAGAAAATGAACCATGCATCTAATTTGATGCCCTGTACTAACATTTTGCTACAGCAGGAAAATGTTTCTTTGCTAGACGTTTCAGTTGCTCTAATTCTGTAAGTCAGACCAACCCAATAATGAATGGCTTCATCAGGGTGACTCATGCAGGCACACAGGCTCATCTAAATGGGGAGTTATTCCAGTTCAGTTTTTCCTGAATAAATCTGCTGTGGGTGTTATTGAAACAGAAATAGCTGTTCTGTTGTAAACCTGTATTAAAACACTCTTGTCTTTTGTTAATTGCAGTCTTAAATGGCTCTGTATATTTTCTACAGGAATAAAAAATAAATATTACTTCAGATGTATTTTTACTGTACTGTGTATTCTCCACATATCTTGCTGCTTTCTTTTAAAAAGCAAAGACTAGTTGAAGCACATTACAAGCTGTATTGCCCATAGACTTCTCAGGTCTGCTTTATGGCAAGCCAAGATGACTTCACAATGGCATTCCTGCAATTTCAGCATCTGTTAAATAATGGCACGACTATTTTCCTCCAGCTGTTCTCTTTGATATTTAATTATCCTAAGCTGGTCTATGGAAACACAGGCTGACAGGTACAGGCCACTTTGTGTGAAATAATGAGAAAAGGACCATTTCTAGTCTAGTGTATCTTATGTGAAAAGTGAGAAGCCTTGTCTTTCAACACAAGTCTAGAACTTGGAAAGAAGCAGTCTGAACACTTGGAAGTATTTAAAATGAATTTTTTTTTACACAATGACTCCCTGTAGAAGTCTGATTCTGAGTAGTCACAGATTTGAAGGCATCCACTGTATTATGGCATTTACTGGTGATGCATCCTTCTCGGCTTAAGAACTGGATTGTCTTGATTTGTGGCAGCAAATAAATAAAAAAATTATAAGAATTAAATATATTGAACTTTAAAAATATGTTAAGAATTTTCTTCATCAGTAATGTCTTTTTAATCAATAAAATTATGAATCTGATTGTTTCTATGTGGTACCTCCATGTTTAAAGGATGAAGATACATATTAGGTTTATATTTGCAATTTTTTTCAATGCACTTACATGTTAAACATTTTGTATTTTACAGCCTAGGTATACTCACTTTTAAATTACACATGAATCACGACAACTTTGCTGAGAAAAAGTTAAACAAAGTTGCTCTTTGCTGTCATTTTAAAAAAGAGGAACTCATATTTCTAGGATGTGAAAAATGAATGTTTCCCAAAAGACAAATAACCATTACTTATGTGTTCTTAATATACATATGATTCCTGCCTAAGGTTATGCATATGTGCAATTTTTCTGTAATAAATAAGAATACAAACTGAAAGACTGTGTAACATTTACTGTTTTTAAATTAGGGCTTGAAAGATACCTACTCTTAAATCTCTCCTTATGCCTTCAGATTTCTGATTGCTCATTCTACTCTGCACTTTTCTTACAAGATACAATTTAAGAACAAATGGTAGATAAGAATTTTCAAGTTGAAATAAAGCTAAACATGAAGTTTTCAGAAATGAAATCAGTTTTATTTGTTAAAATAGTTGTACTGTGTACAAAAGAAAATACTATAACTTACAATAATTCAGGCATAGGATATTTGGGGGAGTTGCTTCCACTGGAAGAGCAGTATTTTGAAAATAAAGAATCGTTAGAATCAGACATTGGTAGTAGTATTAATATAATAATATAATAATAAATACTTCACATTCATATAATCTGAATTTATAATAACCCAGGTATTTCATCATTAACTAATACATCTTGATCTGCCTCAAACATGTAGGTGGAAGAGTCTTCTGTAGCTTGTAGAAGAAATGATTCATGGTAAGGTTTATACCAACCCTGAGATATTTCCCCTTGTCCAGTTTCACAACTGCAAGCTAGCAGAACTCCAGGAAGATGGTGAGCAGGCAAACGACTGAAAACACTGTTTGCTGTAATCTTAACCCATTAGAATACAGTCTGATAATTTCCTCCTTTTCCGATTGCAGATCTTAAAAAAAAAAAAAAAAAGGTTAATGAGGAAATATGTAAATTTGAAAGCATAAGGATTTTCAACATACTTGAAAAGTCCTCTGACATCTTACAGGTACTTAAGTTAAAGGTATCAGCTGTTAAAACCAATCAAAGGGACTATTCTCAGGGGAGAGATGTAAATAGATGTCCCATCAATGATCGTTTGAGGAGCAACTGATAGCACTTATCAGCTCTTGCAGGCATTAATCTCAGAATAATCAAAAGTAAATACCAAGCAAAAGCAAGAGGAAGAACTTCACAAGAGGTAAGCACTCAAGCCTGAATGTCGGCTTTTAACCCTTCCTTCAACAAGGGACGACTTTGCTTTTAGCAGAAGCAGAAAAGCCATACCCTCATGTACGTGAAAGCCACTCAGTCCCTGCTCAGGGAATTCTCCACTAAGACCTCTATTGTCTTTCTTGAGCTGAGCTCAATAGTAGTAAGCCGTAGACTGCTTTTACAGAGCGTGGGAGGCCTAATATATCTTTGCTCCTGTAATGCGGGACATTAGGGCTGATTCAAATGGGAACAAGTTAAGAGTTTAACGAGCAAGCTTCGTGCCACATATAACTGCTCAATACAGAAAACTCCAAGGAAAAAGTGGTTCTGCTGGTGGATTTTAATTTTTTTTTTTTTTTTGGTCTAGGGTTGCAAAGATAGGAATGTCACCTTTCTAATGTTTTGATTTACATCTGAGTTGGTGCTACAACTCAGAAGTCACAGCTTCAAGGCACCGCTACTCAGGTAGGAATCTGGTCAGGAAACAAGAGCCTGCTTGTGGTGCAAATGAGTCTTGAAACGCTTTAGTCTATTGTTTTCTTACCCTGCTAACCAGTGATGTTGGCAAAACTGAAGGAAAGCATAAAATGGGATTGAGATATTTTGGGTGGAAAGGGAAAGAATATTTCACACTGATTTTGCCATTGAAGAGGAAATATCATTAAATCTTTATTAGTGATCTCAAGAGTATTGAAAACAGTCTGTATCAGTCAGTTGTCCATGGAAAATAATACCAGTAAAGTAGTTCTAGTTGGTACACTGTTTTCAAAAATATTCAACCATTTATTTAAGGAATGTCACAGGCTGATACAGAAAGACTAGACTTAAAATGATATGGTGCTTTTGAGGAGACAAGATTGCACTACTTTACAATGATAGAGTAATGGCTACATATTTTTTTGTGTGGAGTGTGCTCAGTCTCCGAACTCAAACAAGAATATTTTGAAGATTGAGATACAGATTTTAAAATAAGATTCAGGTTAGTTTTGTGTCATTTATGTATTATGATTGATGATTCTATGTGTCAAGTAATTTAAGTTAGTTTTCAGTACTTTATTCTCTAGAGTAATATCAGTTTCTACTTCTACCACACCAGTATACACTAAAGTTTTTTCTCCTTATCTAAGAAATATTTGTATGCTTCGATTCAGTTTAATTGTAGAAATTTTTCTGGTTAAGTGGATAGTCATAGACATGTACAGATTTTGAAGAACAGAGAAGTATTTAACCTCTGTAATTTTCAACTAGAATGGTGAAACGTTTCTGACTCCACAGAGTTATAAAGATCTGAAAGTGTCTTATGTGATGTACTACAGAGTCAAGAGTAGTGTTTTTTACTGTCTCACTAACGAAGCAAAGCAACCACTGTAGAAGTCTAGAGCACGTACAGCATCCTCTGAGTACCCCACCACTGCAGAAGGCAATTCTGTCACCCACGGGAGAAGAAAGCTTGATTCAATGCCACTTCTTACCACAGTTACCGTGCATCACTTCTGAGAGACAGTTCAGAGTACCATAGATGCACCGACAAAGCCAACAGCCCTTCAGCACCCAGACGCCGTGGCTAATGCTGCCGCAGTTGCTGTCGATGACAAGGGAGACATTTGGTACACCCCGTAGCCCACCACACAGTATAACCATCCAGACAACCTCACTCATTTCTTCTGATTTTGGTCTGGTTTTTTTTTACCTTATCCGCTCATCATGTTCACAGTATCTGCCAGTGAAGTGCTTTAAGCAGGCACAGAAAGTCCCCAGGATACAAGTTCCTCCATTTTGGCAGCAGTGTCTGTTCAGTTTTTTACCTGCAAAACAATATTACAGAGGTCAACAAGCATCTCAGGGACTCTGAACCTCACCTTTCCCTCGCTTGATCACTCAGGTCTCTCCAGTTCTCAAAGTCTCTTAAGGATATCTACTTTTATTGTCTTTAGAGACAATAAAATTATATGCCTGTTAGGAGTGTTTGTTCAGCTAAACCCAGTTTGTTTAGTTAAGGATTAGAAACAAGCTACCAGGGATTACAGGATGGTGAAGAAGCAACGCCTGGCAAATCCTGTAGCAGCAGCGTGTGTTCAAGTGAAATATTTCACTTTGACAGACTCAGGTTTCAGTCACACTAAGAAATGGGGCATTTTTACAGGGAAGTGATGCTTGTTTTTGAATCAAGAAGTTTTGTTACTGAGAAGTTACTTGGTTTGGGGTGGAGGGAATGCTCCCTTAAGCCTTTCTCAGAGTCCTGGGATTGAGCACCAACCTAAAACTTTATATGTGTGGGAGGAAACAGCATTTTTTTTTTCTGTTAGTACTGTTGCTCTCAGGCAGCTCAAATAGTTTTATAAAATTAACATTTCTTTTGGTCATGAAATTTCACAGATGTTTTTTAAACACAAGGGGCCAAACCCTTCTTCATTCCTAGTATCCTTCCTTGTTTTTCCTTAACACATTTTGCAAGTGAGAGATCTTCAGTTCTACCTTGAGTTTTAATCACCATTTACTAAGTGGCCACGGGTATAATTTAAACGAGTGGCCACAGAAAACAAACAGGCTGGAATCTTCCAAGGCAACAGTTAAAACATCGTTATATTATATTTTTAAAAAGCAATTTTATGTCATTGTTTACATAAATAATGTTACCTACTCTCTGTAATTCCAGTGAAGGGTACGAATGATCTGGGACTCTGTTGCTTTCTACTTTCATAACTCTGATTCATGTCGCTGAGAGCATTTATAGAGGTCCCTTCGTTCTTGGGCTGCTGCTTTTGTGCTGTGGCATTGAGACTTTTCACACCTTCTTTATGTTCTTCTCTTTCAGGGCCTTAACAAGAAGTGCAAATATGTAAGGGAAGGGTAGTTTGAAATGAAGAAGTATACACTGTAAATGTAGAGAAGAAACACGGCGGGACGGGGAGAAACACGAAATCTCTCTTACCTTTTTCTAAGCGAACAGCCTGGCAGACCAGAGTCACAGTGAAAAAAATTCTGGAAAAAAGGAAAAAGAAAAACAAACCACAAAACAAAAACAGAAAAAAAAAAAAAAAAAAAAGAGAGAGAAAGGAAAAAGAAGAAATGGATTAAATTTGTGCTAATAAGACACAAACACAAAAACGGACGGCTAGCGTGTGAACTTTTAAAAGGGATAAGTATCCCTGGCTATAGAAGGTCCCCGGCATCTCAGGCAAACTTACCTAATACTATTTCCCCAGTACATTTTCCTGCAGCCTGGAATAGCCGTGAGGTCGTCCGAGACAGCTTGAGCAAAAGGAAGATGTCCAGAGCCCTTTAGTGCGGGCTGTTGCATGCAGCAGTCCTCACACCGCGGGCACCGATGGACAGAGAAAGCAGGACTGACGAAAGTTTCCTCTTGCTGTCCCGCTTGCAGCAAGGCTCTGTCCTCAGCCGCACCCTCTGGTCCCCTGTGAACCCTCTCCGGGAGCCAGGAACATCCCTCGGGGCTGGGACTCCCTGGCCAGCCCCCGATTTACGCGCTCTGCTGGAGGGTGGAGCGAGGTGGGGGCACCTACTGCTGGGGGGGGGGACTGAAGGGCCCGTGGGCGCAACAAAAAGCCCAAGGCAGGAGCATCTCAACTCCAGGGTATTTCTCAGCACAGAATACTTTGTGCCACCACACACTGCATAGGAAAAACAAACAAACAAACAAACAAACAAACAAAACCCCAGACACTGTTTTGCAGAGCTGCAATAGGTATATCCTAAACTGGAGCGGGTATATGTAATGAAGTTTAAAAAGCCCCAACTCTACTTACATGCCTTGTCTCTGCCAGGGTTTTCTGCAGGGGATCTGCTTTATGAGATTGTGCCACTTTGCAGCAGAGATTCTTAAAAACTACTTTAGAGATTTCTACTAAAGTTACTAGAAAAAGCAGTATAAGGTCCTCAAGAGAAGATTGTTGTCTCCCCAGAGCTGTAAATAACCTTATGAAATATTTTCTGAACATTTTTACTGTTAGTAATATTAGACCCATTAGTGAGTATTCCTAGTCTGACTTTATGCAGTACCAGCAGATACCTATCTATAATTTACTATGTGTACTGAAATGGGCTAGCACCACTCACATGGCTTTACCATGGCTCAGTATCATCAGCAAAAAGACTTGCAGCTGCTCAGTGCTAAAAAAGCTGCTTTGGGCAGGCTTTTCTCATCACAGTCCCATGTTTTGTACCACAGAGTGCACATTGCCTTTACTTAAGTTGTGGCAGCAAACTGCAGCAATACAGCTTGTTTTATTCCGGAGGGACATGCAGAAGAGGGATGTTTTCGCTGTGTCACTGCAAACCGAGCTAGTACAAGTTTCACCTTGGCTAGATACAAGATCATATCACAAGTATGGGTCAGACCCTCACTGAAGAAATGGCTGCACCAACTAAAGACATTGTCATTCCTTGTTTGTAAGTCCCTGTGGCGGTCACTTGTCAGATTTGCCCCATCTGAACTAATGGTTTAGAAGCTGTGATCACTTCTCATCCAATTTGGTACAAAGGCTGGCTTAATTTACAAAGATAGCTCTCCTAATTAAAGTCAACTCTCTTGGCTCTAAAGCAGATGGAGAGTGTTTTGAGGACATGTTCTCTTACACAACTGCACACAGCATGGGTAAGAAGCAAGAGAAGATGGAAACCATTGTGAAATTAGAAAACTATGGCCTAATTGCTATAATGGAAACACTGGGGAAAGTTGCACAACTGGAGCACTGCAATTGAGAGCTACAAGCTATTCAGAAGCTCTTTGTCTCCGAATTGGAGACACCTGAATTTGATGGATGGACAGTTCACTGGATAAGGAATTGGCTGGCTGGCTAGCTGTAGCCAGAGAGTTGGGGTCAGTGGCTCTGTGTTGAGGTGGAGGCTGGTGATGAGTGATGTCCCTCAGGCTCTGTTTTGGGACCACTGCTCTGCAGTGTCTTCCTCAATGGCACAGACAGTGGGATCGAGTGCACCCTCAGCAAGTTTGCAGATGACACAAACTGAGCATTGCAGTTGACACATCAGAAGGATGGGATGCCCTCAACTGGGCCCATGAGAAGCTCATGAAGCTGAACAAGTCCAAGTGCAAGGTGCTGCACCTGGGCTGGGGCCTGGGTGCCCAGATAGGAGCATAAATTGGGAGATGTTATAGAGAGCAGCCCTGTGTGAAGAGCTGGACATGAGCCCACAGGGTGCACTTGCAGCCTAGGGGTGCATCCGAAGCAGCATGTCCAGCAGGTCAGGGGAGGTATTTCTGCCCCTCTGCTCTGCCCTTCTGAGACCCACCCCCAGCAGAACACTACGTCCAGCTCTGGGGTCCCCAGCACAGGAAGGATGTGGACCTGTTGGAGTGGGTCCAGAGGAGGCCACAAGATGCTCCTGAGGGATGAAGCACCTCTCCTATGAAGACAGGCAAGAGAGATTTGGGGCAGTTCAGCCTGGAGAAGAGAAGGCTCTGGGAAAACCTTGTTGTGATCTTCCTGTTCCTTAACGGGACTTGTAAAAAGGAGGATGAGCACCTTTTGCATGGTTAGATAGTGACAGAACAAGGGGCAATGGTTTTAAACTAAATAAGGGTAGGTTTAGATTAGGTGTTAGAAAGAATTCTTTACTGTGAGGGTGCTGAGGTTGCCCAGAGAAGCTGTGGATAATCTATCCCTGGCAGTGTTCAAGGACAGACTTGACGGAGCCCTTATCAACCTGATCTAGTGGAAGGTGTCCCTGACCATGGCAGGGGGGTTGGAACTTGATGATCTTTGGGGCTCCTTCCAGCTCCAGCACATTCTATGATTCCATGATGATGCGCTCTTTCATGTCTCCTGTGGGAACACTGGTCTTCAACAGGAGAACAGAATTGCATTGCTGAAGATTTGAAATGGCTGTTTCCACAGGGATTGCTTGCAGGGAGTGCTCTGCAGGGCTACATAAATCTTAGGGATAAGGCATTCCCAGTGCTGCTACAATTACTGGCTCCAACTGTTCTAAGCTCAACCATTTCTTGACCCTTCTTAACCCTTTAGCTTCATGGCATCTTGTTCACAGTGTGTTTCATGTTTGTTAGTAACTTAAACTGATTTAGATGAAGCTATATTCTTGTTCCGGACCTGAATTGAAGTACCATGCCTTTTAGAATTGAGAGTCTGTGATGTACATTTGTGTGCCATTCAGCTAAATCAGCACTAGAACTTTTATCCTAACACTTGTGGGTAAGATGTTTCATAGAAAATGCGTAATGATGAAAATCATGACATGCTAATTCAGGAAGGGATTTTGGTTTTGCTATCTTAAATAACAACAACTTTGAAGAAACAGATTACTCTCACCATTATGCTGTCTGCCTCTACCTGCTGTGATTGACAAGGACTTCTAAACTAAACATGTTAAAGTTTAGGTGCTTGCTTAAAACCGATCACGTTGTAAAATACTGTCATAAAAGAGACTGTTCTAAATTAGGACTATAAAATGTTTCACACAAATAAAAGAGATGTCATTTTTGTGTGTATTCAGAAAACATATATATATTATGCACATTTGAAAATATTTACTTTTGGACAATACTTAAAATTCAAACAACTCTTGTTTTCATTTGAGTTCTCTAACTGTATAATGAGACTAGTATTTTGAGTTTAAAAAGAAGAGGTGTAGTTACATTTGTTCTAGGGGTTTTTTGCTGTGTATTAGGAAAAAAAAATTTCAATTAGGTCTAACTGGTATCACTTTAAGTTACAATTTTCAGATACTGAAATGCTGTCATTTACTGTTTAACTTGTTGTTTTTCCACTTTGCATAGATGGAAGTCAAAAAAACCCGACAAACCAACAGAGATAAGTAAACACAGGAACATCACACAGTGTTTTTTTTTACTAAATTCAGTGTCAATGTGGCTCTCCTGGAAATTTTTCTTGGGTACTGAATTCCCAGCCCTGTGCTGGAGGTAACTTTCAAAATGCAGCTGCTGGTGAAGAAATATTGATCAATTTTCACACTCTGTGCCTTTTGCTTAAGATCAGAAGTCATTCCTGTAACTGGAAGAGCTAACCACCTGGGAGAACTGTAAAGCAGTTGGTAAACACTTCTTGCTTTTGAGACCTTGTTTCTTCCTTCTCCCTATAGCCTCACCATCAAGGCACGCATAGGAATGGGGACAGAGAAAATTGCTCAGATGCTGCTGTTGCCTGACTGCTCCAGAGGTTAGATTGGTGTGACATTGCAGAAAAGTGCTGCTGTTTGTTGTTGACAGAATCTGCCAGAAAGTGATTGCTTCTGCCCAGGGATTTGTGAGGAGCGGCAGTAAGGGTAGACACACTCCTTTTATCAGCTTCAAGTAAGATAAGACTGGAGCCAACCAAAGCACTGGTCCTGAGCATTTCAATCAAGCCCTGTGTACACAGGAGATGGCTAACCATTAATTAGGGGTGCTCAGCACATTTAGTTCTGGCAACAGATCAGGTAGCCTCTATGGGTTAAGTGTGGCAGGAAAATGTGGTGCTACTTTATTGGTGCACAAAATTCCTCTTGTGCTCATGCCAGGAGCTGTGGGTCTGTGGCCTGCATCCTCTGGCGCTCTCCCAAAATGCAAGTGAACCCTTACACTGATACCTGAAGTGTGGCTAACACATGCTGGGTTCTGGTGTGTTAGTGTTTCATACCATCTGTAGTGCTCTGTGTTTCTGAAAGCTTCAGGATAAATAGATGCCTAAGGACTGGAGGCAGAGTCGGAACAGTCAGAAGCAAGGATGAAGAAAATGTGTCTCTGGTTTCCTGGGAGCACTTCTGAAAGCCTGTTCAGGGTCTGCTCAACTCTGCTCAGTGCAGCCAAAATATCTGATCACCAGAAATCTTTAGATTCCAAAATTCCAGTTTTGGGTTAGGACTAGATCTCTAACCAGACTGGTTAATGCTGAATCAGCTATGCAGAATATTATAGAAAATAATGAAAAACAATTGGCCTCCGTGAACATTTATTGAAACCTTGGAATTATAGACTTCTGTGAAGCAAAACTCTCAGTCAGGGTGACTTAGAGCTCTCAGAGGAAAGAGCAGACCCTAGGCAATCTAGACTGGAATGTCTCAGAGTATGTTTAACTTATTAAATGATAAGAACAGTGGATGGAAAGACCTAATACTAGACAGCCTGAGAATTATTTGTTTATTTTTTGTGGTCTTTGGCTTGCTACTAAGGCTTCTGGGATCTACCCAAGTGTTCTTTCTTGCTTACAGCTATGTAAAACTTCAACACAGTTGAACTGAATGATTTTTACAGTATCACAGAACTTGATACTCAACAGAGGCTGGTCAGACCAGCTCTTACTGTCAGGAATTTCCTATAGGATCATGTAGAGGTTGCTGTTGTTGCCTCTGCATTTCTGTGTGTGCATGCACAGTGTGAATGAACAGTATAAATTACCAAACAGCTTTTTTCACTGCATGTTAAGAATGGCTTACATTGGCTTAGTTGGAATTGGCCACTAATTGACTTGAGAAAGTAATATGCAGGGAAGTTAGATAATCCATATTGTGACTAGCACCACTTAACTAATGCCACAGGTCCATGATGAACTTAAGCAGGATAAATGGCTGCTGCTGCTAAAAGGGTGAGTCCCACTTTGTCTTACACCATGAGTTGTTTGTACTGCCTCCCTCATGCCCTCATTGCTGTTTGTGTAGCCATGAATGAGCTGAAGTAGGGAGTTTATCTGAATGAAAACTCAGCTTTGGAAAAAAAAAGAAGTTAAGTTTTCTGCTGGATAAGTTCCCTGATGTGGTTTGCCAGATGCACACTAGGACTGGCAGAAACAGAAGGCAGGAAGAAGCAGCCATGGCTGTGTGACAAGCAGCCCCTTTCTGTAGCAGAGCTGATTTATGACAGATTAAATTGACTATGGAATGTGTAAGTAGATTGCAGTTCCTATATTCAAATTGTTCTTCCCTTCCCTAGGAAATAAACCATAGGTAGTATATCCACTCATATAGTACTGCCTTCAATGCTCTCACCCTATTAGCATTATATACAGAGGAGTAGAGCAGTCATCCCGCATCTCTCTGACAACATATGGATGAAGTTTAGGACAAATGAGACAGGAGCAATATTAAGAAATGAAAGGAAACACCTACAGCACTCCCTTGGAAAGGGAACCTTATGCAGATGTCATAAAATGATGTAATGCACTGCCACAGACTGACACAAATTTATAGAATAAATCCAGTCTCCTAACAGAGAATTTTGTAGGTTTTTGTTCCTCTGAGTTTAATGGTTAGCTATTAACAAAATATAATATGATTTTGTAGAGGTTTTGCAATGAAAACAAATGCAGTTCATGTATTTTGTGTAGAGAAAATAACAAAAATAAAAAAGAAAATTTTCCAGTGCACATGGGAAGTGATTAAGAAGATACCAGTTATCCTCCTTTGAGAAGGTTCTTTGGCAAATGAATCAACACCAACACAAGAGACTGGAAAACTGAGACTTTCTTGCTTCTTCTTCCTCTTTTTCAAGTAAATGTTCTAGTATGTTATTGAAGAAAAGCTAAGTACTGAGGGAAAAGAAATTTTGCACAATTTTTTATTTTGAAATTTGAAAAGGCAATGCTTTTAACCACCATGGGCTCTGCAGAGAGACAGAAAGTTTTTTTGTGGAGTTAATAGTGCTGTGCTTTAATTTCTGGCTGAGCACACTTCTCTTCCTTATGTTATCTGGTGTTTATCTCTGTCTTGTTCAGCATTCAGGAAGTTTCAACATTTCAGTTTAAGAGTGGGCTCTTTTTGTCTGCATAGAACTTACAAGTCTTGTGGTGTCTTATTATGGGGCCGTGTGGGGATACAGTATTTGTGCAATCATGCACTTAAACTGTTATTTCTCCTGCAAAATTACCTGAAAATCTACCTTTACCATATACAAAACACAATTGCCTGAGTTTAACGGCATATTTTGACCTGGCTCTGCAGTTTAGTTTGGTGCTGTCAGCTGAAAGTAGAGCGAAATTTTTACCCAGTGCAGTGATTCACCCTGGCAGTGAAGACAGAAGCAATTCGAAGGTTGAATAGCTGTCAGTTGTTTCCCCCACTGTTTTCATTTGGAAGTGTTTCAGTGTGGCTTAGCCTGCTGTTAAAAGTGCTGCAGTGGGATATGATCCCAGAAAGCTTTCTGGGTTTACGTGGTAAGATACAAACTATGAATTTCATAGCAGCCTTGAAGGAATCCCTGAGGAAGTGGTGATCCCACAGTCTAATTCAGGGATGGAGATGCTTATCCCAGGCAGCCATGAATGGAAATCCCTGCATAGATCTTGCATTTGATCTTCAAGCTAGCCAAATATGCTGGCATTTCACTAAGATGAAGCTACACATTAAAGCTGAGACAATGTTAGAAAGCTAATTCCCTGGTAAAGAATACAGTGAGATTTGCATTGGCATTAGTGGCATTTGACCTCTTATGGAGATTAAACAATTTGTTTACCTGGAGTAAACCTGTCTTTTTTTTTTTTTTTTTTTTTTTCTGAGCTGTTTTTTTGGTTTATGAATTGAAGCATCTCAGTAAGAGGTCCAGTGAGGGAAAGGGACAGTGAGGGAATTTGTGGCTGAGAGCTAGACATTGAAGGAAGGAGGTGTCCAGGACACCTTTTCAGGTGTTAATAGCTATCAAATTATTCTAAACAATCCTTATTTTCTTGCTTCATGCTTCTTTTTTCTCCTTACTTGAATTCAAATCCAAAGTAGAGAACAGCTTGTATGCATGCATGTACAAAAGCCACCTTGCACAAGTGGGTACTGCTGACGTGATATGCGTAAGGAATGTGTGTGACACTTCTTGGACTTAGCCTTGTAGGGATAGCCAGCAAAAATGAGAGATCCAGCAGAAATCCAGAGATTTTAATCTGTGGTAATAGCACCTAAATGTTAGTATCAATTTAAATAGAAACAAACCACTATATCATAATCTGTAGTGCTGTCAGCAGGCCAGCCCTTCCTTTTGTCTTCAGTCTATTGCTGCACTTGAGGGATCCTGTCCTTTGTGCCAGCCCTGGGTTCCAGCTTGGCCTTGGCCCAACAATCCAAACTGTGCTCTGTGTGCCACTGTTTGCAGATGGCTTGTGGTTGGAGTGAGAGGTGTATGTTGAAGCTGAACTCTTCTGACATTACAATGGCTTCATTTCTGCTCCAAACAGGCTGGGGAACTACAGGGATTGAACTGGAGATGTGGAGGTCAACATCTCTCAAAACCGTTCATATGTGCCAGATGTAGTACAAATGTAATATGCTTGGGGAGACTGCAAAGCCAAATTTTAATATCTTCATCCAGGCATTCAGAGTGGGTTGCCATATCAAAATGCAATTTTGCAGGTTTCCAGGCTGTGTGTGTGAGGGACAGTCTGTGAATTGCTTCTAAGACCAAAAAAATCCCATGATAAAGAACAAACTATAAACCCCATGAGTGAAATCTAGAATACAAGGGTTATTTTAAGGAATTAGATTACACATGAAGATCCAGAAGGAAATAAGCTCTCTCTCTTTCAGTGATGCCTGAGGTGGCCACCCAAAACAAAGATATTAGACAAGAATAAGAGAATAAAAGGAGGTATTTATTTTAAGGGCCTTCAAAGGTACACCCTGGGCAGTCAAAAGGCTCCACCCAAGATGGACCCTCTGTCACGAGTTGTTCACACTTTTATAAGTTTGGTCCATTTGCATATCAGGGTTAATTCTCCAATTATACCTTTAGTTAATGATGTAATTTTTCCAGGTTTACCCCCACCTTCTTAAGATTTTAGTTTACACATTTTGGGCCTAGGACAATATAGGTGTCCGTGGAGAGCAAACTTAAAGAGGTTTATGTCTAACCAGCATGAGAGAACAGCAGCTAACAGGCCACAAGAAACTTCAGAGTTACACGCTGGGCAGTACAGGATTTGAAGAACTTAAAAGTTAAAACCTGAGGCATCGTCAGCAATGGTTGACTCTGGTATGCTGGAAGGCTCTGTGCTGGCAGCAGGATCAGTGTGGGGGAAAGCAAAAGCCAGGGTGGTATCTGTTCAGATAAAGTCATGCTCTTAAGCACAGACCACATTTCAATATAGTGTTGACTCGAGTATTGGCCTTCTGGCATCACTTATCCCTTTTGGTTTGGGAAGAGTAATTACAGATTTAAAGAAAAGTGAATGGTGTAGTTCCATAATCTGCAAATTATAAAACTTACTCCTGTTTTTCAAGCTGTATGGTGAGATGAAACAGCTATGAGTGACGTAACTAACTATGACAAACTCTGCCTGATGACATTTGTTGATTGGGAATGGGTAGATGCATTGTGAAAACCCAATTTTCTAGCTACTCTTCAGGTTAGGAATGTAACATTGGCATGGCAGGCAGTCACTCTACCACAGAAACCAGTGGTTTTGGCACCAACATTGTTAATATAATTCCCCAAAGATGGTAGGGTAGAAAAAGTCTGAGTCATTTAGCATGTTGTGAGCAGTTATGATAATTATGTGATTGCTATAACATCAAACTTTCTGAGGAGGTATTTCTTTGACCCAGGAATGGTAAATTGAGAGAAGTTTTTTCTGTAACATGATTGCTCTTGATAATAAGGACTCTGAAGGGCACAAGACAGGATGTCAGCTGCAGTTTCACACTGTGATATACAAATGTATATTAGCGCATTTTTTTTTCTCAGAAAAGCTGAATTTTATGAGCTCTCTGAGTTACTTCTCTTATAAACTCTGTCACCTCAGCTGTGCTGCCAGATCAATATGTTCATCATTCACAGCAGAGTAAAAATTAAAGTTACCAAATACTTAATTTAAATTTGGTCCTTTTACAGATCAAGCATAGAGGGCAGCATCACAAAAAATTTGAATTGACATGACTGTATTTAAAGGAAATCTTCATTCATGTGCTCAGCTTGCCTAATTATGGCACACCTGAATGACTGAAGAAGAGATCAAGACTACTGGAAATATGGTGATTTTTCAGCAGTGTTTACCTTAACCATCTTCAGGATTAAAAAAAAAAAAATTGAGCCAGTTTAATAGAATACCACAATGTCCTGAATCTCTGAGACATAGAGTCCTGAAATGAGAACTCAGTGTGTGTGCATTTTGATAATGTAGTTTTGTGTGTCTAAAGCTGAAAAAGAAATAGCTGGGGAATCCTAGTGAGCAGTAAACTATCTCAGGCAATGACAGCAAGAAAATATCTGTGAATTTGGGATGACTTTACAATTTGAGTTGAGAATGTGTTTAACATTTATGGTGAAACTTGGCCTGGCTTAATTCATTTCCAGTGGAGCATAATGGTTCCTCTGGGAACACTTATAAATTTCCTTTTTAAGTGAAAATCTACCATTGTCTCTGTTAAATCTTCCACAGATTTCCAGGGGCTGTGGCAGTTCATCATTTGGAAAACTGCCCTTCATTTCTACACATAAAAACTGACAAGACAAAAATGCTTTCTTCTCTTAGTAAATTGTGCTGATGTTTATCTAGTGGTATAAAATCTCTTCCTTGGTCCTTTCTCCAGTTATGTGTGCATTTGTAACAGATTAAATCTATTCAATGGAGCAGATTCTGCTCACAAGAATAAAGCTGCAAGCATTTGTGGGAGAGAAACACAGTTCCTGATGTAAATGAAGGAATCATGTCATCATGATACACACTCTGATATATGGATGTGTTGTATTAGCTGGAGTTAACCTTACTGAAGCACCCCTGCCCACCAATCCCACAGGGATCAATCTGTACTTGCATGCATGTCTTGCATGTCTTATTTGCTGCTGTCAAAATTATGGCTGCCATTTATAAACTACTGCAAAATACCTGGCAAGAGGATTTACAAATTAGATGCAGAGCTACATTAGTGAATATTTAGTCTGACACTGCTTTCTGGGTCATTCTAGCACCCACATAATGATCTGATCCAAACTGATCCAATTTCCATATATGAATGCCTGACCTCAAGTGATTACATCATGATAATTTTTATGTGTCTTGTCTTCATTGTCATTTTATTCTGAGGGAGCTGCCTCCAGTTAGGCTTTCATTTTCCCTAAAAATGCCCCAGCTGAGTACATAGATGTCTGCTGAGGTGAAGCCACGTTGCTATGTTAACTATTTAGGTGCTGTCTGGAGTTGTTCAGGGCTGTATTTGAATCCTGAGGATAGGCCATTCCTCTTCTTTAGCCCTGTGCTGGGATTGGAGGCTAGTGTGTGTCTTTCTGCATACACTAAGGATCAAAGTGAGTGGTCCTGGTTTTTTTAACCCTTTCTTACACTGACTGTGCTCTCAGATTGGTCAGTATTTATCATGGTGCCTGAAGGTTCATCAGGATGTCCTGAGGTCAGCCTCTTACCAGTCAATATAGTTTGCATTTTATGTTTCTGCTGGGCATTACTTCTCAGTTTGCCTGCTTTCAGTTGGAGCCTTGTCATTATCGAGGACCCTGTTGGAATAGATTCAGCCAGCTGCTGACAAGTAAGAAGGTCTCTGCTCTATAAAGTTTATAGATCACTAGGAGCTCAGAGTAACACCTAGCCTCATGGTTTTAGGTTAACAAGTGAGAATAGCGGAAATAAATAACTACTTTTCTAAAAAATTATCTACCCGCTGATTCTGCTTCTTGATCTTCAATCTGGTTATTTTTCTTTCTCTTGAACTGAATTTTCTGCATTCTCTCTCTCCCAAACTTGCCCCAGTGTTAACATTTTAATGTAGTGGTGTGTATCCTTCAGTTATCCTGTCCTGGATGTTCCAGCATCACACAGGCTTGTGCATGGGAAGCAGGAGCTGGTGAGGGTCTGTGCTTGCTGTCCCTCAGGCTGTGCAGAGGAGCACGGCCAAGCAGGGCCAAGCAGAAGTTCTCAGAGTACAGAGTTACTCTGCACAAAGTCGGTCCAGCTCTTCATTAGTGACTGATGGTTCTGCACCATTAGGATCTTTGGGGAAGCATCTACACCCCTCTGCACATCAAAGGACTAGAACAATATCTCATTTTTTATGAAACAACTCTTTCTATGAGCCATGGCACTTCTGTTCCCTTATGCCCACTTTGTCATGTTCCTGCTAACAAGAGACTTTTATATATATTTACACTAACAAGAAAGAATGCCAAGCATACTCAAAAAGTAATTTGAGAGATTTGGTTTTACAGGGTTCCCCTTTACAGACTTTGAAGATCTCCCTTCTCCTCCAGCTGTAAAAAGACGCTCTGTGCATAAGTTACCTTCTCAGGAAGACTTAGTCTAGCAATTCCTAATACTGGGTGGACAGTATCAGACAAAAAGTGTCATCTGATGAAGAAATTACACTTAAAAAAAAAGAAAAAGACAAAACACAGGGACTACAGCATTAGTTTAGTGATTCATAGAAAGAAAATGGCAAATAATATATATTCCAAAGTGACAAAACCTGTATACAGTCTGTATACAGTGCTGCTACATACACCAGGTGTGCTTCATTTGTCTGTTTATGGTGAGTGATGCTTGATGCTCATACCACACAGGGCAGTGCCAGTGGGGATAGCATTAATGCTGCAGGCTTGCTTTTGCCACAGGATTCCACTGTGGTTCAATGCAGTTCTGAGAAGTTAGGTTTGCTGGTGTGGTGTTATTGTGGCACAAGAAGGATTGAATGTGAGCTTTAAGTTGCCTTTAAAGGAGTGATCTTTTCGTGCCTGAGCACGAAAAGACTTCAGCCCAGAGATCAGTAAAACTGTGAACAAGAATCTCCTGGCTTCTACTCAACTTGAAGTCTTGTAGATAATGACTTGTCTGGGAATTTTTTACCAGAAAGAGGGAGGTAGAGGCGTAAAAGATTTTGCAACAGTTTATTTTTCAGTCTGATCACTTTCTCCCATCCAGTTTACAGCATAGATTCCCAAACACTTGAGTAGCCTGAGCGGAAGGTGAAGCATGCTGTGGAGATTGGAAGAAGGAGAAGAGGAAATGGGAGTACTGCTAGTTGTTACTGCTCCTGAAAGGGAAAATGTACCTCTAGTACAGGAGTAAAGGAAAGAAAAATCACAACAAAATTGAAAACCATCCATTGTCAAAAATTCAAATGAAGGGTGGGTTTTTTTTTTGGTTTTTTTTTTTTTTTTTAAATCAGCGTCCTACTGTCAATATAGCTTATTCTGTGTTTTCATTCTGTCAGAAGTTACGTCCATTCCCAAGTGCCCATTTAGCAAAAAGAAGATTCATCTTTGGAGGGAAATGAAAAAAATAAAATGCTCTGTGTTTATACCAGGTTGAATTTCTGGGCTTGCACAGAGGTAGCTTCAGGCAACCATTCCGTCAGTCTGACAATAAGCAAGCAGTCTGTAACTGTGGTTGTTTGGAAATGTGACAAATTGGAAAGGGCCTGATTTCTAAATGAGATGCTGTGCAAATGTATTGTTTTGACAGAGTATTGTTCAGAAAGAGGCACTTGCCTTCAAAAAAGGAAAATAACTTGACAGTTGAAGCTCTCAGTTGGGATTTGTGAGACCTAGGTTTGAATTCCTACTTTTTCTGACTTAGCCTTAGGAATGGACTCAGACTTTCCTAAACTCTAGTTTTAGTGACCTGTCTAGAAGACTATCAGCTGTTTCAAAACCTGTATCTGCTCACCTGTTTGTCTTCCTCTTTTTTTTTTTTTTTTCAGATTCTTTTCTTCATTTTTTAATAATAATAGTGAAAAAAAAGGAAAGTAAATCCTTGGCTTTGTCTTGGTGCAAGACAGAAATATGTTTTACATTTCAACATTTGCAGGACAGGGAATCAATTTTCTGCCCAGCTCTGTCTGGAATATAATTATGGGAATTTTAATATCCTTAACTTTAATTCTTTTTATTGATCGTGTTATTGACCTGTGTCTGCTTGTTATTGTGTAAACGCTGGCAAAGAAACAGGAAAAAAATTACAGTTACCAGGTGGCATCAATTAATTTTTTAAATTTTCTGAATGGAGAAGGAAAGAATGTTTTGGCAGTGGCAGTCCAAACCCCTCCCATTCTCTTTAGTGTTATCTTCAGTCCTCAGTGTAATCTCTCCATTCCCCAGTGAAACCTTACTCTTTCTCAGTTGCAAGTATGTACTAACTCTTTACTCACAGACTCACACTGGTGGCAAAAAAGTCTGCCATGGCCTAAAGAGTGAGAACTGGGGACATCATAAAGCAAAAAATAAGTTCTATGTCCATTTAAAAATCACAGTATAGGGACAAAAAGCCAGTAAAGAACACTGCACTGACTGCAATGATTTCCCTAGTGAGTGTGGGTTTGTTTTTCAAATATTACAACAGAATTAACTGTTTTGCTGATGACTGCAGGGCGCAGGGGTGGAGAGGAGACAGGACACACTCACTCCAACTGTGGGTTTACACCTGATGTAAGTTCTTGGCTGCATCTGGGCCATTTCTGAGCTTCTCACTTCAGAAGTCAGAGCATGTCTGGCACCCAGGGCATACATACCACAGTCCTTGGATTCTATCTGTTTAAGCATGCTTTTTGCATAATTAAATGGGTTAAGGGTAAATTGTCTTTGCCAAGCAACTTGGCAGATTGCTTCTCCTGCATGGTCAATGTGAGAAAAAAATTTCTATGCCCGTGTATGTGGTCATACAGACATTTGTTTGGCAGAAATGCAGAGCTTTTTTTGCTGAGTTAATCAAAGTCAGCTCTTCTCATAGAAACTAACTGCAACTAAACTGCTGTTTTTCAGCAGGATTATTTTTACTCACTTTATTCTAGTAGAATTACCTCATGTAGGCAAAAGGTATCTCTTTAATAACTAACAGGTCAACCGGCTTGTTTTCATGGTAGAAGTGAATGGCTTTGATACAAGCAGTGTGTTGCAAATAAAAATGAATAAAATGGATGAAGGCCAGATCATATCCAGGCACAAATCTTCAGAAGGGGTCTTTTTTGTTTCTCTGAGCTTTTGTTGCTGCTGCCAGTACTTTCTTCTGATTCCTACATGCAGATGTGGGAAAGGTGGAGGGCAGCAAACTGCAGTGCAACTCAGCAGTTAAAGGATGTGCAGTTCTGTCACCTACTTGGTGTGCATGAAGAAGACAGCCAGGACTGTGCCCTCTGCATCGGGCCTTAGAGCTGTACTAGGCAGTGTTTCTGGGGAGAGCCAGGACTGATGCCTCAGCTGTGGGTACTGGGACAGTCACAGGACACAGCTGTGTCTGTAGTCAGTTCAGGTCAGGTCTTTGCTCACTGTATTGGGCAGGACATGACAAACTGTAGAAACAGAATAAAAGGCTCTGAACCCCCGTGGTTCAGAAATGTGTTTTTTTCTGAAACCATGTGACAAAAAAATAGCATAAAATAATAGTGAAAACCTACACAAGCCAACAGGCAATGAAATGAAACCTAATCTTCTTGCCTCTCTTCAGGACTTCTGGACTAGAATGTAGTCTCTGTTAATGTCAATTACTTTCTAAACATGGAATTTTAAAATTAATTCTTGTTAATTATTTTGTTTATTTTGCAACCACCAGGCTTCTTTGCTCCCATCATGAAAGTTTTGTGAGTTGAGCAGTTTAGTGTTCTTGCACATATGCTGTCTTAGTTTTTTCATTATGGACAGTAAAAAGAGAGTTTTGAAATCCAGATTCAGCTCACTTTTGCATTTAGATATTTGGAAAAGAAGAAAAAGGGCTTTCTTGAGGTTAGCATTTTTGGTTTTATAGGTTTTTTGTCCTTTTGAAATTGTTGTTTGGACAAACAAAAAGATGATAAATATTGTGAGAAGAGGGGTAAGTAGAAAATTTAAATATCTTAGAAATTTGAAAAGGTTAAGTTTTAGTAGAGTCATGCAACTTTACTTTCACAGTTTGCAGGTTACTTATATGTGCCTAGGGATATTTTAAGCCCAGTCTGTCCTGCCAAACTTTATCCATAGAACTTGTCTTCTACAGTAATAATCTTCACACTCAATTTAAAAACCCGAAGTCAGCAGGTTGTCTAGTTCTCCACCCATGCAGCTCGATACAGGCAATGACTTATAAAGCCTTTTGCACTAAGTAAAGGTTTCCGTGACAGTGGGAACCCCAAAAACTTCAGGGTTGATTAACAGTCTCTTCTTTTCCTAAATGAGTTCAAATTAAATAGATATAAAATGAACATTGCCTTGGATAACCTAGGACATTTTGTGAGGTACAAGCAGGGTCACATGAAAATATTACCTTACGGAATTGAAAATGTATCTTTTTTTTTTCATCAGAGGGCAGTGGACTTCATATTCACTGCATAATCAGAACAAGCATCTGTTCAATTACTTTGAAAGAGCTGCCATATGAATACTTATTTCATGGCTTTCAGGACTCTGACATCTTGGCGTGGAAAATTACTGCCCAAAATGCAACCATAGTGAGCATAAAATGTGTGGGACATGCTGATCAATCTGTGTGAGGAGTGGAAAGTGAAGGGAATAGAAATTCCCTACCTTACACAGATAAAGGAAAATGAATTTGAGGTTGTGTGTATCCAGGATTCCCATACCTTATGGAATCCTGTCAATGCTGCAGCTCCAGCTGAGGTAATTACTAAGTATTCAACAAAAAGCCCAACGACTGTGACATCAGTTTATCCCTTCACAGGCAAAGGTTCTGCTTGAATGTCTCTTGTAGCCAATATCCCCTCGGCAGCTCACCTGTTGGGGCTACCTGCTAGAGCTGGAGCTGCTGCCCTGCCTACTGACATGTTTAAGATTTCTTTGGTGTGTAAAAGACTTGAATGGATTTCTGTTAAATGCTTGCATAAATCAAATTCTGTGCTAACAATGTAAAAAATCGCTGGGTCTGGGATAGGCCAGGGCTGGAAGAAGTAGCAGCTGTAGTAACATTATTTAAAGCTGGTAAAAGCAAAATATCTGTTTTCAAATTTTCTTTCTGGTCAGTGTTAGGTCATAATTGGGTTCTTTTTATTTCTTCAGGAATAGGATGAGACACTGAACAACTGAGAGACCAAAGGACAAAAATAATTGTCTGTTTTAAATAGTAGAGGGTGATGAGGGACTTCTAATGCTACTTATCTTAATTTGCTCTTTTAAGTGACACAGCTCGAGTGTTCAGAAGGCTTTCCTAGGCTGACTTGGCTTGTGTCTCATGAGCTGTTGGCTTCAACATACATAATCTGTGGGACTTTTGTGCCCCTCTTTCACGATGTTTTACTGATAAGTTGAACCAGAATTTTGGGCAGTAGGTGGCTGGAAACATGTATTCTAGCCCAAGGCACTTTAAACTCAAGGCTCCAAGATCTGGTGAGGATCACCTTAACAGTGACCAGACTCATAGCAGAGAGTGGGTTATATTTGTAAACCAATCTTTTGAACCTATGTTCCTATGTACAGTCCTATGAGCTATAAAGTACTGTAGGTGTGAGTCTGTAGTCCTTGTGTGCTGACAAATACATGTATTTTTATCTCAACTGTCTCTATGTAAATCAGAAAGACGTCTGTAAATGGATACAGGCAGCCCAGATCTCTGCTTTGAAAATGAGTGCACTTAGCACCAGCATAAACCAAAAGTGTAACTCCCTAATTTCTCGCTCGCCCAGTGAGTTTGTGTGCTGGCACAGCTTCAGTAGCTGCAGTAAAGGAGAGTCTCAGATCACTTGACTAACTTCTGGAAAAATGATTTGGTCTCAAGCAGAGGGAAATATGTGGAATGACTCTTCTGTTACCCATGCACCTGATGAAATCTAGCTGATACATAAATATTTTTATCCTAATGACCAATACTGACAGCAATATAGAATGAATTATTTTTTTCAGTCCCTGAAGATAACTGGCTGAGACATACTGATATTAGAGTACAAGTAGAAGCAGGTATTTAAGAGTCAATCCTTAATTTTTTTAAAGAGGGGACTTTGGCTCTCAATCTCTCCCTATTCAAAATTTTAAAGTTCATTAATGGCCAGAATGAAATAATATTCTGCAATAAGACTATTAATATGGCTTTATACAACATTTTTGTAGAAAGCCTAAGACAGATCAGGTGTCAGTGGAAGTCTGAAATATTGTTTCTAAATTGAATTCTGACACACACTCTGGGTCTAGTAAAATAACATGTACTGCTCTTTAATTCTGTGCAAATTTTGCTGTTGAGGCAGACAATAGGTGCATCCACCTTCCCCTTCCCCCAGGCCCAAGCTGTGTGAATGACCTTAGGGAAAAAATGCAGCTTGTACCAGCCTCAGTGAGAGGGGTGTAGCATCTTCACACTGGGGTTGCCACTGCATGGGATAATACCTGGTGAATCCTAATTCCTTTCTATAGATAAGTACTCAGTAGAGGTCTGCAGTCCTTGAGAAAACCTTGCTACAGAGAAGAAATATATCCGATATCTCTGCAAGATAATTTTAACTGGACAAAACTCTAAAGTTTTGTTACAATCATTTTGGTGAAGGCTGTGATCACTTTATATAAATCCTTATATACTTTTGCACTTACAGTGCAGTAAAGACATTCAAACCAAGGGATTTTTCAGGAATTATTATAAACAATTTTTTACTGCTGTAACTTAATCTACTTTAAGTTATTGGTACAGATTTAGTCTGCCAGATTAGATAACACATAAATATTAACTATGTAGTTAATATGGCACCTCTCTCAAAACTGGAGGATAAATTATAAAGACTTTCATAAGAAGGATTACTTTTTTGGAAAGCCTGAACCAATCCATAAAGAGGAATTTAGAGTGACATAACTTGCAAAATCTTGGCACATATAATTTTTTCTCTTTCCAGAGCAAGAGTGAATGGGTTGGAAAGCTTTCTCTCCACTTACAATATAAATACATTGCTATGAGCTAAAAAGAAAAAAACAATAAGATTTTCAGTTCTAAAAAGGTCAAGCAAACAATTTATGTTAAGTCTTTACACCAGCATCAGCAGCTCAAGATGATCACTCAGTCTTTTCAAAGAGACAATCAACTCATGAGATGGATGTATTATCTCTAGGCTGATTTTGGGAAAAGTGCCACTCAACAAAAAACCCAAAACCCAAAACCCCCCCAAAAACCCACAACCCTGAACAAATCAGACAAAAAACCCAATCAAATAAAAAAGTAACTACCCAGTGGAAAGAAAGAAAAAGTACCCCACTCAGACAATATATTATTTCATCAGCATATTATTCAGTTACAAGGAAAAATTCAAAACAATGGAGCTAGTTGCCAAGAGTTTGCAGAGAGTGGGTTAATTTTAAACATATGGGATAAAAACAGACTTTGTCACAAAATATCCTGTGAGCTTGCAGCCTGGCACCAGCTCCTGCTGTGCACAGCAGGCATTTCCCCTGCAAACTAGAGCATATACTCACAAGACACTAAAGAGGATCAGAATTTCTCCTGATCCCTCCTTGAGGAATATATATTACCTCTGGCTTTGTCAAGAGGATATAGATCCATCCTGAAATGGGATTGAAAAAATCACTTATAAGCAACAAGACATGCACAGATTCAGTACTAAAGATGCTGTTCCTGAGTTTTGCTAGCAAAAAACCTCACCCAAGTAATTTGAGGGCAATTAAAACATTCAAAGTTCTGTAAAGTAACTTCCTTCCTTCCTTCCTTCCTTCCTCCCTCCCTTCCTCCCTCTCTGTGTGTAAAAGTTCTGAGATTTCTGTAGAAATGCTGAAACCTCTACCATAGATGTAATCACACCAACATAATACTCTTTCCCCCCCCCTTGAGAATCAGAAAAATCCATACTTGTATTTTCAGCTACCTCAGAGGGAGATAAAGCAATAGAGAATCTGTGTCATGGCCACAGTTTCAGTGAAAAAGTTGATAGATACTGCTGAAGGTAATTTTGTCAGGCAGCAAAACTCCCAGGTCAGAATCAGAAATATATGAAAGAATTTCTTCAGTTAGACCTGTGCTGCCAAAATCCCTCTAAGGTCAGCTTTGTGTTAGTGTTGGGTGTCTTTGCAGTCACTTATTCATGTTCGCAGGGGTGGTGCTGCTGTATTTCTTGCTGGTTCTAGGTGTTTGTTGGTATTATGTGTCTCTGTGATACTTGTTGAAGAAGAACAAAAAGAATGGTTCAGGTTTGGCCTGGACTTCGTGTTTAAACGTTTTTTGTACTTTTTGTTTGTACCCTCACAAAGGGGTAGATTTGGTACAAAGTGTTAGTGTTCATCCAGATTTTCTTCTAGTTTGTCACAACTTTATGGAGACAGTTATGAGGTACGCTGTAGTCAGGGTGTCCTGCCACGTTTCTGTGTCCTGGCAGAAGTTGCCAAAGAAAGACTTACCCTGTCAGTGGAAACTTTGTTTTGGTTTGTATCAGGAGTGATGTTAATTATTGGGTTATTTCAGATCAGACTCTCACATACCTCAATATACAGCAGTGTAAGCTGCTTGGATAGCAGTGTTGCTGTTTTCCTCTTCCACCTGCTACTGTTGGACATGTGGAAGCCAAATCTAAACCTACAGTGATATTTGAATGCCTTGGTGTCAGTCTGCCTGCTCCTTTTTCGGGGGTGTCCACCACACAAAAGGTCTATCTAGAGACAACAGGGGGTGCAAAGACGCTTTTGTTTTCAGATTTTTGGCCTAACGTTTTCTTTAACATATTTTGTGGGATCACCCAAAGGCATTAACATGTTTTACTTTTTCTCCTGAACTGAAAGGATACCAATGCCAAGTCACCAAGGAGAACTGGGATCTAGTTATCCATGTGACACAGAGGTTGCTGGACCTTTCAGCTCACCTATTGAAAATACTAGGTCTGACATTAATTAATCATCAGCGGTCATTTCTGCTTAGGATACCTCTACTTGAATACTTGGGTTTTTTTCTGTTTGAAACACTTGAGAAGAAAATGAGAAACTCTCACTGCTGGTTGCATGTGAGGCAAGATAATTGAACAGCTCAGAAAAGAGCCACCAACCATGACCCTATATTCAGTCTGTCCCACTGGGTAAAGGTGCTTAGACCTAACATTTTGATTCAGGCCCCATCTTTACTTTAAAGCTTCACTTGACTGCTTTAAACAGAAGACTGATTGCCCAGATGGATTTTCAGTGCTCCACAGCAGCAGTCTATTAACCTATTTAGATGGTATCTAAGGTAGTAACGAGATTAGAAACTAGAAAGGAAACGGGAGGGAGGCAAGTCAAGAAACTCAAAAGCAGGTTAAAATTTTGGTACTTTTTGATGAAAGCACCAGAAATAAGGGTCAAATTGTCCCACAAGTGAGTGTGTTCAGTTGATATGAGGTAATCCTTTAAAGACAGTCATGTACTAGCTAGATTTGAAAAGACGCTAATGCCAAGATAACACAGAATTATTAGAAGATGTTACACATTTCTCCCAGTGGCATCTCCTCACAGACTGACTGCAGTCTGAGTGCTCTTGGGAGCACTCTGTTTGCAATAAAACTAGTTTTTCTGCATTGCAAAGATCTGAAAGCTGTACTTTCCAAACTTTCACTAAGGACATTACGTGTAAACTTGCTTCAGCAATTAAATTTTCATCAAACTCTGAATTTGACAGCCACTGCTCTAGGGCAGAGCCACGTTCTGTGCTTCAGAAAATCAAGTGCTACTTTCTCTAAGAGAACCTTTTGTTTCAGAGATATGTTTTCTCTGGTTCCAAGTTTTACACCTTTAAAAAAGTGAATTTTAATTGATTCCTAGTTTGTCTGTAGTGCCTAATAAAAGTTGTCACCTTCAAAACAGTAGGATCTGTTTCTCCTTCTTTTTATATTTAACCCGTTTTTGTGAGATCTTAATGTTGTTTGCAAGCAAAGGAGATGTTATTGTAAAGCATGTTTGCAAAACTTGTAGTTGCTAATTTTCAGGGAATCCCTTCAGGTCAGCAATGCTGGATGGTACTGGAAGCTGGGGATCAGAGGCTTTCCACAATAGGTCATTGTAGCTATATTTTGCCACTGCTTTGATTAAAACAAAAGCTAACCATTCTACAGCCCTGCAGCAGGAGGCAATTTGTTTTTCATGGAAAACCACAACTATTAGCAGTTGTGAGCACAAGCTATTGCCCATTAGAGCCATTCTTTGGGAAGATTGCATGTGTACACACATGGAAAATTCTGATTCACTGGACTATAGGAATCAGGGAATGGCTGTACTGAGATCGAAATCAACCTTGTTTAAAAATCTGCCACTCAGCAAAAAGCCCAGCAAGTGTTTTGCTGTAAAAATACTTTCACAGAGAAGATGTTCTTAAAGCACAAAGATATCCTAAAAACACAAAGTAGGTGTCAAGGAGTAACAGGGGAGAGGTAAGACTTTAANTAAGCTTCTAGTAAGAAGTAAATTATTTAAAGGAGGCCCTGGGACAGTATTATGAGCTTTGTTTATTTTGCCAGTGATTGAAGTACAGACATTGAGATAGCTAAAAGAGCAGGTTACACAACTAGATTCGTAATTCTTCACCGAAGTGGCACATGCATGGCAGGAACCGTTTCTGACCATAGAAGGAGATATATATCCACATAAAATTCTAAAGTAAGTATGGCATTCGAATTAAACTTCTTGATGAGGCAGGGAAAAAAAAATTCATGGTGTGAGAAATAGTCACCTCAATTACCTGATGAAAAGTCATAAGAAAAATAATCTAGTTGCCTAGGAAAATAAAGGTTTAACAAGTAGCTGTTTGAACTGTGTAAGTGGGTACTGCATTATTTAACTTGCCATTTTAACTTTTGTATCAGTCATTGAAACCAAAATATTATAAGCCTAGAGTCTTTCCTAGAGAAAATAACTTTCAGTTCTTGTGAGGAAAAAAAGCTGCTTAGGAAATGTCATTCCTCTCATGGAAGATAATTTGGGGAATTAGAGAAATACTAACGGGTTTGTCAGAAGTCCATGAAAAAACTATACATATTTAAGTGAACAACTACATTCTCTACATAATGTAGAAAATTACATCCTGTGTAAAAATATTTATTTGTCAATTTCCCCACCCCCTTCCTCTTTTTTTTTCCCTCACAAAAGCGTGTGAAGATCCTCGGATAGTGACTTGAGCTATACTGACAACCGGCTTTATTTTTCTGTTACACCTTCCGCGGTGGTAGAGGCAGATCTCTGCAGGTACAGAAAAACACGGCTTTAGAAAAAATTTCTCATTTAATTTCTCAGGACTGTTACAACATATGGAAGAAGGCAAAATTTCTAGTGAGGTACTACAAAAGTTTTACATTTAAAGAAGAAAAACGAACCCTGTAATCACGCTTTTAAGCCCAAAGAAAAGTGGAAACTTTCTCTTCTGCTTCCACACTGGAAAGCAGAGTACAAGTAGTGTGAAAATAACCATCGATATTTTCGGCTGGTAAGACGCTGGGAAAGTATTTTGAGAATCCCCTCTTCATCCTTACTTTACTTGACAAACCGAAATAAAAAGGAGGAATTCTTTTCGCAGTGGACATGCACATTTTCCTCTTCTATTCAGAAACCTTTTTGAGCCATTGGAATGCATTTCTGGCGGGCACTCAGGAGCACAGGAAATTTGAAAGGAGCTGTGAATGGCTGTTAAGGGTCGCATTCAGAAGGGAGAAGAGAGTGGAAGCTAGAAAAGCTAGAGCAGCACTTTGTTCCTTACGTACTAGGCAAAAGTCAGATTCTTGGATTTCTAGGTAGCTTTCTAAGATAATATTTTTATAAACCTAGATTTTCCCTATTTCGTTGTTTTATCGACAGAAACCTTTGACTTAGCATTTTTCTCCTCAATTAATTAGTCAGTTGTCCTGCAGTATGAGGGTTCTCCAAGATGCTTTTCGGTATGTTTGATGTCCTACTTGTAATGTTGATGTCAGCAGCCTACTGCAACCTAGCAGCTTAGGATCCGGCTTAGTGAGGAAATGCACACCATATATTTGCTGTCTCAGCCCCTAAAGATAATTTACTTACCACAGACGTCTTGAAATATGTGCTATGCTTTGCAGAGTCCTACAAACACACGTCTATGCAAAGGAACAAATTCACCGTGGATAACAGCATCACAGTCTCTGCCAAACACAGAAAAAACCCCCCAAACCTGTTTATTTTAAAACGAGCTTACTGGTAAAGCAGCAGAGTATAGACTTCTTTTAAGAATTTCCATTTTGTTTTTTATTATGTTCATATGTTTTCACGGTGACTATGTCCATCAGTCACAGTACCAGCCACAGAAGTGTTAAGACATTAAACCCCCCCGCCCCCCCAGCCCCAAACCAAACAAACCATCTCCCCAAGGTACAAGTTCTTCATTTTTGCAGTAGCGAAGTTGTTTCATTTTAACAAAGTTCTGTTAAAAAGAGAGCTCCTCCCTTTCACGCAGCATGTGTTTTTGTGTTTGATCACCCGAGATTTATAAATAGTGAATTTCCTTCAACTGTATTGGAAAAAACAAAGGAAAAATATTTTTAAAATACAGAAATATTGGAAATGTCTGTTGTACAAGGATTAGATTGCTTTTGGATATTTTTTATCCTGTCCTGGACCACAGGGCAGGACGATAATATAACCTCTTGATACCTCGCCTTTCCTTTTTTGAAGCTCTGTAATTGCTTGATATTCTTTCAGCAGAAACTGAGAAACAGGGTTGTCCTTCAGTACTGTATTTTCCTCATGTTATTGCTGAAGGCAGATTGAAGTCAGGGTGATAGGAGGAAATGGTTCTGTAACACCATGTTTAGTAAAAGAATCACCTCCCTGCTGTGGTCAGGGAGCTGTATTAATTTATTGCCAGCAACACTTTGGCAAGGATACAGAGAAAACTTGAGAGTCTTTTTCATGTAGGAGTGCATCTTAAAAAGATGATTTTAAATGAAGAAATTTTGGATATCACCAAAGTTTTAAAATACAATTGTAAAAGGCTCTTTCCCTCACCTGTTAGTGGCTTTTGCCTATTGAGACCAAGTCTCTTCTAGTACAAAAAATTATATTTTTCAAGCACAGCATGTATATTTAATTTCCCAAATGACTTTTCCCTTTTAAAAAATATTTTCTTCAAGTGGTTGGAAAACAGGTTCTTTGAAAACAGCAAGCTCCAGATGGCTTGCAGCATGAAAGTCTTTTAATAGCTTCAAGTAGAGGTTGCTGGATACATAACAAGGTTACACATTTGTCATAATAGGTCATAACTCCTTTATTTTAAGTTTTCTAAAGTGAGGAAGCTTACTATCTGCAAAAAACCTTTCCTACAAGAATGATCTCAGAAAATCTGAGATTTTTTTTTGTTGGAATTATCTTAAAATAAGAGCAAATAATTTAAATTAAGGACTAGGAACTTGCACACTATTATGGTGGTCAAATAAAAGTTTAGAAATTAGAGATGAAGGACTCAGTTTTTTAATAACTAGTTGAAGAATAAAGAAATCTCTTCACAGTTAGCAAAAGATGAAGGGAAGACAAAAGTCACTAAGGCAATTAGTGTGAATTATTCAGCCATGTTCCCGCCATTCCTACGGCAGAAAGTTGCTCCAGTGCATAATCTTTAATTATAGGTTGGCACAGGAACTTACTCTCTCTCTGAGGCCAAGGAGAGATAGCTAGGTTATACCTTTGAAAATATATTTGTTCCATTAATTACTCTAGGGAGAATCCAAAATTTGTGTCCTGGTGCAACTGTCTGTCCATTTCAGGGGATGCCATTTGATATGCTCTTAATTTTAAAAAATGAAAAATGTACAAGGAAAAAAAAAAAGAAGAGAAAATATTTTCAAATCTTCCCTAGCATACTAAGTGGAAAAGCCCTTACCAAACACCAGTCCCAGCTTCATTGCGCCAGACAACAGAAGCAGAACACAAATGAATCCACAACACAAGAGGGGGCTCAGCAGAGGCAAGAAGGACAAGTCTAAGTTGCAGCATAGGTGAGAAAGATGTAAGAACTCCTCAAAAGTTGTATATATGGTAAAAAATCTAGCAAAAGTTTATGTAAACAAATTCAATCCAGTAGAAAAGCAGAGAAATCTTTCCCCTTCAGTTGATAAAAAAATCAGTCAAGAGCACTAACAGAGCTGTAAAGAGGATCTTGACCTTTCTAGCCTGGTACGGAAGCTCTTTACTCATCATCCTTCCGTATACTTCCTAAAGCAAGGAAGAAATAACAGCATATTTTGTTGTCAAGTCCCTCTAGCCATTGCTTACCATCGTCTGTTTTCAAGAACAGCTTGCTGTGAGAGCGTGAAGCAGCTTTCTAAGTTGTGTCCTGTAAGGTTTAAATGCTGCTACCTCTTCTTTCCGGCCTAGCAAGTTAGTCAATAAGCAATTGCAAGGCAATTATCACCTGTCTACCCCCTACTCCCAGTATGGATATTTCCACTACAGCTCACCTGAGTGAACATATGTCACAGCAGATACAGGCTGCTAGTGTTTCTGGCACATACTGCCCCAGTACTGCACACATTTTGCAGCAGGTGTCAGAGGCAGATGTATTTTCACTGATATTCGTGGGATAAAGATTTGTTTATACCTACACAGACATAAGTGCCCCAGGAACATTTTGGAAAGCCAGCAGGTAGTGCAGAAAGACTTTTGCGAATGAAAAAACCGTATCTGTAACATATTGAAGGAAATACCTGATTGAAAACTGAAACACTGCAGCAATGAGTTGAATGATTTCTCATATTCGAAGGAATCCTAATTACATTAAGTCTAGGATGTCTGATAGCACTGAGTCATGCAGTAGCAGGCGACTTTGATCCAATCCCTTCCTTTCCAGACAGAAGCCCTGGCCATTACTTGGGCATGGAACTGAAAGCTGTAACAAACAAAGCCTTAAGTCCCGTCAAAGCTTCACGAAATCGCAGGATCTCTAGGTAGGCTTAAGACCTGCCAAGTCAATACAAAACTGAATGCCTTGTATGCTAACCTTGCCTTGTATGCAGATGGTGCCTGCCTCAAGGAAATTTGCACCTGTAAAGTTTAAATTTGAACAAATCATCAGGTGAATGTCAGGCAGGTGGCCAAGGCTCTTTAAGCCTAACACAACTAATCGAAGCTTTGTGGGCATTGTAAATTACACATAAATTGCCATGTCGAAGGGCCCAGCCCTTTGGGAGAAATAGTTTGACAATATGGATTTATGCACTCATTTTGCAATACAAGGACAAAACACAAGGTCAAGGCAATAGAGAATAAAGGACTAGAAGCCAAACCTCCATTACTTTAAAGAAAATTTCAAATGTGGTCTAATAAGCAGTCAATTCCACTACTGTTGAAATTAGTGGTGGCCCCTTGGGTAACTACTGCTTATGCTTTGAGTACACCATCATCTGCAGCTACTTGGGATGGATCTCACAGGATTTGTGGAGTTTACTGAGTGCACAACAGAATGACTATACTGCAGCCTTTGGAAAAAAAAGCATCTTCTTTTTCTCATGTGCAAAGCTGTGAGAAAAATGTGTAATGATTTGCCAGGAAATGGAACTTTAAAGGCCAAATATAAATAGGTGATAACTAAAATTTAACTTGGATACCAATATTCCTTGGATGCTTATGCATATAAGGACACATGTACACACACACATATGTATCTATATATATGTATATAAATACATGCACATAAAGCAAAAAGAGAAATCTGTGGCAATGGAGGAGCAATGTGTCTTCCAAGTTGTACTAAGAACTATAAGAAAATCATGGACTACCTTGCAGCACTTGCACAGTTTTTTCAATACTTTCTTTTTTACTAACTTCAGCTTCTTGGTGTTAAATTGAGCTGGCACTGTCGCAGGCCATTTTAAATTGATACTTGCAGAACAGCAAGAAGTGTGAAGCTGCCAATGAAGAGTCAATGAGGAGCCAGTGATAGCAGTTATCAGCTTCTCCACACAAATGTCCTGAGTTTTCCAGCTGTGTGAGCCTTTCCAAGTTTGATTAAAAAGGGATTAATTTTCTTTTATACACACACACACACATATATGTCTATATGAACCAGATTATGTGGGGTTGCAAGTTACAACCCTTCAGGCAGATTTACACTTGAATGTGCCCCTTTTCCCATGGGGAGCTGTGATTTCAAGCAGCAGTGAAAATTTTTCATTGGACATGCTCATACAATTTTACAAGCAGTTTGCTTCATTTCACTGTTGAGGCAGAACTGGAAGAGGCTGTGCTTCAACAGTGAAGCCAATGAGTTGGTTATGACATTTTTCTTGTCATGCTGAAAATGCAGGAGGTTCCTGGTGGCTGGGTGAGGCAGGGATTTTTTAATTCCCTTGGTATTCATCACTACTGACATGATGCAGGGCTTTCTGGATTAGGGAGGGCAGGTCATGCCATTTGATACAGAATATATGAGCTGCTCCCATCCAGTGAACTGTTCCTTGTCATTGGCTGATCACCTTCTCATCCCTTCAGAGAGAAAACACTGAATAACAAAACAAAGTGTTTTTTCCTTCTTTGGTCTGTGACTTGAATTGGCTCATTTGATAACAGATTGGGTGTTTCTCTGTCAAAAGCAGGGGAAGTGGGAAAGGGGTTTGGAAAAGAAGGAGCGGCAGAAGAGGAATTCTCTTGCCGACAGTTTACCCAGTTCACCAATCTCACTGAAATCAACCTTAGAAACAGAATTAGCTAAATATATAAAGATAAAATATTGAATCAAAAAACTGGGTCAGAAACACCACAACCTTTCCATCTGCAATGAACAAGACTACACAATTGTTAAGACCTCCATGTGAATATGCTGGTACAAAGACTGGCTAGCAGGCCAAGAGCATGTTTTTATTATGGATTGTATATGTCAAAATGTACTGCCATTTTGCATCAGATTGGTTAGACAATGTAGGAGGGGTAAGTGCTGATGTTGCTGGAACTATGTGAGTTAAGTTCCCAGTTGTGTAAATTGAAATATAATAAACTATGTTTTTCTCTGCATGTTTTCTGTATTCTTCAGGAATAAGGGTGCTATGAATGTATCAAACATGAGCAGTAACTTACAGATCCTGCAAATCTATTTCTTCTTTCAATGTTTGTATTTGCAGATGCTAAGGTATAAATTGAAGCAAAAAAGCCTGTGTCAGTAAATGTTCTGTGAGTTTTCCCCTTGTGTAGCTGTAAATACATTTAAATCCTAGGGGATGATGTGGACATGGAGTTAAATGATCCTGAGTTAGATAGTGAAGTAACATGACTCCAGAGGAGAAACTGAATGCCCTCTCTTCCAAGAATGTCTCAAGCATTTATGACTTAAAACTAATGGTACTATGACATTCTTTCCCACCTCCCACCCCTGGTGGCCTGCCTCCCTCCCAGCTCCCCTCCTCCCCCAATTTAAACGGGTTTCAAATCCTGATGAACTAAATATAGAAAAAATGTTTCACTGATGGGGTAAATCACATGGTGTGATTCTTGGGGCTGTCCTCTACAGGGCCAGGAGCTGGACTTGGATGACCCTTGTGAGTTCCTTCCAGCTCAGGATAGTCCATGATTCTACTCTATGCTATGATATCTCCCTCTGCCCCTCTGCTTTTTTTTCTTTCCACTCTCATCTGAGCAGCCCACTTGTGCTGGTATGTTTTAGATTCAGAATTCCTGTTATAAATTAATCGCTTTCTCACAAAGCTGCTAATATATTTTGCTGGAACTCTTTCTTCTGAGTTAATTGTAAGCCACAGAGAAGAACTGCTTACTGGCAGAGCTGGTACAAGGTAAAGGATGAAAATATTCACCTGGGAGCAGGGAAAGAACTAGGACTTTCAAAGAATTTTCATATAGCTTGTTGTGCTCGTCTACCAAGGAATCTTACCAAGGCTGAAGTTTGCCTCTCCTCATCTCTTGCTTTGGACTTCAACAGGTAAGACAAAAAGTAGCAAAAAACCTTCTCCCTTTTGATGAAATTGAGTTCAGTTCACCCTGTCTCATGGAATCATGCCTTAAACACTACATTCATGCTTAAACACTTACATTCACGCAGTCATAGACATGTAAGGCCTGCATGCACCTGTATATGGTACTCAGACCTTGGGTCTGAAGACAGAAACTGATATGGTGTACATTGTTCTCTTCCAAAACAGGTTATTGAAGACACTAGGAAAATTTTGGATTTGGATGCCAAAATCTTATACCAGCAAACTACTGTCTGTATGGACCACACACAAAGAGGTTCCTAAGTAGTTCCTAAGAGATGCCATGTATGCCCTAGTCAGAAATAATTCAGAGCAATGCACAGGTCTGGTGTATTCATTGACTTTAGCTGATGATTATGGCAGAGGACAAGCCCGGCACAGTGGATGCTTCTCACTGTATTGGAACTCATTCAAGATACAGTCATCCTTTCTTTAGCCAACCCTACCAATATTTATAGTCAACATTCAATATTACAAATATAAAATTTAAAATACCTACGTACAATCTCTTGATAGAAGCTGTGAAGACCTTCGAGATGCCTGAGGCTTTTCAGAAGACCCTTAACTCTCCTAGAATCTGCTCAGCAGAAGTACAGTCATTTTAGCTCTCTGGTCAGCAGTCCAAAAAAATTGTGCTTGGTTGTCTGAGACTGAGACTTCAGTTTCTCAAGTGCTGAGCTACATTGGCTTTACCATGGCCTTGCTTACCTAGAGCTGTGTCTGTGTGGGACTCCCCCCTACCTGCTGAGGTCTGACAGCTGTGGAGTTCAGCCGACAGAAATTAACACTGCCAAAAGAGATAGGATGTTTTTCCTCTTATGCTTTAGCTCCCCAAACCTGCTGTGTCTGGAACAATGCATGTACCAGTGCCAAAAGAAGAGAAGGGCAGATGGATATGTCCAGGGCAGAGAGAAAGGTAAAATGACTGAAGGAGGTCTGGTAGTTTTTTTTTTTTTTTTCTGTCAAATTTTATTCCAGCTTCTTCTGCCTCTAATTGTGGGCCTCATGTAGCTCTCCATGAGATTAAAAACAAACTTGAATCAGTCACACAGTGTCTTTTCACCTTTTAAAAAAATCTCATTTTGGTGCTCTTTCATTACTTGCTTATAAGGCAGATCTCAAATTCTCTCAGAAGTTCTGTCTTCCAGTTAGCCTTATCAGATTGAATGAAAAAGTCTTTAAAACACAAACTACCTGGGAATCAATGACAGTCAGAAAACTACTTATCATCTCCCATTTTTTTTTGGCACACATTACTTGTAGATGCACAATGAAGAGCTGCTTAAATCCTTTTTTCTTCTCCTGTACTGAGAAACACAGGTTTTAATTGCTCTGTTTTTCACACAGTGTTTCTTTTACCTAGTTCGTTTTAGTCCTGCATGTTTTGTAATTATTGCAGAGGCAAGAAATCTGTCTGAGGTATCCTTTATTCAGCTCCTGAGCTTTTGCAGGTCAAGGCTGTGCTAACCTTTACACAACCAGTGCAAACTGGCTGTGAGTAATTATGGGTGGAACACAAGGAGAGGTCTACTCACTTCCAAACAAATGAGATGCAGGAGTACAATAGCACTAGAGGAGTTTGATCAGCTGAGGAAAAACACTGCCTGACTGGTGCCTGCAGTAGTGGGAAACTTAGTTCGAAAGATCCTGAATTTAAAAGGGCCTTCTTAAAAGATATTTTCACTAAAGTTACGAGAAAGTGCTATGTCAGTAATAGGATATTTTGTTATACCCATTACACTTCACATGACTTTTTGAATCTGTGTTAAAAACCTGTGTCTTAGTATAAATGTGCATGTATCTGTTGTTGGAAACAGTTGAAAATACAACAAAATATTTCCATCAAAATTATTCTCTGTGTCTCTGATTTTAAGTATTCTGAGAAATCATTAGCAGTCCTACTTATGAATTAATTGTACTAGGATCCGTTCCACCTCAGACATTTGTCTATAAATCTGTAATACAACCATTACAGCTGTGCTAAAGGTTGGGTTTATTAAAACTTCCCTTCCAAATCAAAATGATGAATTTGGGTCTTAATGGGATAGTTCATTAAAACAAATTAAAGACCATTTAAACCATTTAAAAAAAAATTGTTACATTCAACTAGGTTAATTATTTCAAAGTTATTGTTTAATCTGTGTGAATTGCCCAGACAGAACAAGGGTCCTTCATCCTTTCTCGCAATTCATCTTCTGCTGTGATAAACTGCTTTGTCTCCACTTGTAATTACCTTCTGTAATTGCCACTGCCCCCTCTTGTAATATGTACTTGATAGACTGAAAGGTAATATATATTTAATGATTGTAGCACCTTTAATATTTGCTGTTGTCAACAATACAAAGCTCAACGGTGTAAAGCTATACTGGCAATGGATAATGCTGTTGCTGTTGTGCTGCTAGTAGTGAATTGGTGTGATGCCTTTCATCTGCAAAGGCTGGCAAGACCTTCAAGTGTGTCTTCCATGTGAGGACTGTGGCACACAGACCTGATGGTGTGTCTGCGGTCACAGGAATGGTTAACATATCTGACTGGGCTGCAAGACTCAGAAAGGGCTGCACCTGCCAAACCCAGACGTGGCTCTTCTGTAGGTGACTGGTGAGACTTCCAGAACAGGGTGCCACATCCACCCTGCGTACTATTCACAGAGCTTCCCAGACCCTCAGGCTCTCTGTGGCATGGTGATATATATCTTGTGGCTTTTGGCTGTGTGAAGATTTATAAGCTGTGGGGTCAGCAAACTTGATGTCTTGTCCTTGCAGTATAGAGGTTCTTTTGCAAAGAGCCTGTACTCTGTTCCAGCTAAATATTTGATTCTGATAACTAGCCCCATGAGTCATGTGTAGAGGATATGCCTGACTGTTTCTGGGTGAATTACCTTATCAATATTAATGTGTGCTAAGAACATTCATAAAATTAAAACTTCTCCTTATCCACCTTCAGTACACCATTCTTAAACTTGTTCTTTTTATTTCTCTGCTATTAAGTTAAAACCTTGCACTCTATATAAACGAAAACCATTAACAACCCAGCAAAATTAAGTTATTTCTCTTTCAGGCTCTTGCAGTCTTTACAACTGCAGTGTTATAATGGTGCATTTTGAGGCTGAACTTTCATTCAGTGTAATTTCTTTCAACTCTGTTTGTAGTATAGAGAATGAAATAAATTAGAGAGAAACACTACAAAATTGGCTTAACTCTGATGGCACAAGATCTGCAGTGACCACAGACTTTTCATTACTACCCTAGATTGAGCTTTATTGCCCTAGTCTGAGCTAGCTTCTTACGTGTCACTTTGAAACTAGGAATTATCTTACTCATATGGACTACAAACATAAGAAACTCACTTTAACTCTTGTAAGACTTATTAAGTCATTCCAGTGTGATTTAAATGTAGTATATACTGAGCAGCATGGCACTGAGTTGAAACGTGACTTAGCAATTCTTTTGCTGTGTTTAACTGCAAGTTGCTTCTCTTGATGGTGATCATACTCATATTTACACTTCTGCTAATAGTTTGTAGGTATGGACCAAAACTTCTTTTCCTCATGGCTCTGTCTTCCATTGTAAAGTTATGATAAGAATTTTGCAAAAGCTCAAAAATATCATGCAGATAGGGGCAGAAGAGGTGGCTGGCAGCACATGAGTGAGATACAAATTTTAAAAACTCTCAAGGCAAATTTTTTCTTCAGGTTACATGGGTTACAACTTTATGGTAATGAACTCTTTCTTCTGGGCCTTGTGCCCTTCAAAAAGTGTCTCCTGAATCAGCAAAGCATTAAAACTATCTGGCATTTCTGCTACCAACCCAAAACACTGTTGGCAAATATGCTTCAGAGATCCTTATTAGTCTGCTTTTACATCAACATGGCTGGTGGGGAGAGGGCAGTGGGCAAAGTAAGAGCATTTGCTATCCTGGTAGGCAATCCTTGGTCATGAGTCAGAATCCCAGTCTCTCTAAGCCTTTAGCCCAGCCTCCTCTGATTAACCTTGTGTCAGAATGGTGGTATGAGGTCAGATGACACCTCCTTCCCTGCAAAGACAGGAGTGGGCATCTGGCACTGCAGGCCAAATTTGTTTTCTGATGTCAGAGTTTTTCTCACTTGCTGGCCTGACTCATGACAGCCTCATGAATTCTCACTGATATATTTTCTTTTTTTGTTTAATTCTTTGGTGCTGCTTTTCCTATATTTAATCAAATTCAAGTTAATTCCCCTTACATCAGGGGCTCTGAAAAGGTCAGTCTTATTTTCTTATTTTCTTTTTGTGTCATCTTGTGACAATTAATTCCACACCCAAGAGAGTGAAGGAATGCCTACAAGGCATGTGGGTTACAAAAAAAAAAAAAGAAAAAAAAGAAAAAAAGATGTTAAATATTGAGTGTTGGTTATTTTATTGGTGAACTATTTAGTTTACTAACAGCAGGTCATGAATTAAAAATAAAGACGTTTCTGGGTCAGAGTAGACAGATACATCTCCTCTCTGTCTTTTCTATCCGTAGCTAATATGACTACATCAAGGAAAATTACTGTCTGTAGCCTAATAATAGACATAGGAAGCCCTTTGAACTGCTTACTGTATATGAATGGCTCTACAGTGGGACTACTGGGGTGAGGCAGTCACACCAGAAGGTTACTCTGTGTTCTAGTAATATGTTCTTGCATGTACCTGCACTCTGTAAAATAGACTGCCAAAGGAGATCTATCTCTGAGTCTCCATGTGGCACAGAGGAATAAGGAAAAGCTGCTATTTGTATTCATCTCTCCATAGGAGCAGATAGTTTAAGGCAGCAGAACCTCAGGGTTTAATGTGACAAATGCGAGGAGGTGGGTGTCCCTGTAATTTGGACAATAGATGGCACCCTTTGTTTCTTTCTTAGAAACATCATCTTCTGCTGCAGTTTCATAAAGCAGCAAATCTGCAGGAGGAGGTTGACAACAGTGTCTGTGCTGATTCCTAGCCAGCTCAGAATAGGAACCTTTCTTTGTTTTCTTCAAGGTACCCCCATGGAGTGCAACGGGGCACGAGCCATAAATCCGTGTCAGTCTACGGTGTGCTGCGGTTTTCACAGGCTCACGAGTCACCTCGTCCTCTCAGACACATTACATGAGTAGGCTGCTGTACTGAGTTTGTGTGGCCAGGTTTTGGTAGCGGGGGGCTAAAAGGGCGGCTTAGGTGAGAAGCTGCTTAAATCTTCCTGCATGTCTGGCAGAGCGAATCCCTGGCAGCTTCAAACATGAATGTGCCACTGGCCAAGGCTGGGCCAGTTAGAAATGGTGGTAGCACCTCTGGAATAACATATTTAAGGGAAAAAAGTTATTGTGCAGATGTAATTGTGGCCAGAGAATGTGGTCTCACGAATATGTGGGAGGAACAGCCCTGCAGACACCAAGGTGATGGTATTGGTAAGTGATGTCTCCCTGTCCTTATCTCAACCCAGGAACCTTTGTTATATTTCCTCTCCCCTGTCCATTTGCAAAGGGAAGTGATAGAGCAACTTTGGTGTGTGCTTGGAATCCAGCCAGGATTAACCCACTACAGCTGCCTAGGCAGGTTGTTGCATTTAGTAGCCCAGTGATCCGTTTTCTCCTGAGTTCCTGACAGGCAAAGGTGACTATAAACGGAACTGAGTTTTCCTGTATTTCCCCTCCTCCTTGCAGGTTTAATTGTCCCTGGAAAGCTATGAGTTTTGTCCCTCGATAGTGCCCTATTACACCCTGATGAAGATATGCATGCCCGGAAAGAGCTTGTGCTCCTTCACTGACTTGGTCAGGGTGGAGGGATAGCTGTGGTTGGCTCCCTTGAATGGCACATCTAATGGTACTGTCTAGTAAGCCCGGTTCCTACCAAAAAGCTTCCTGTTCTCAACAATTACTGGTCAATCAAACGTAACACACATCTAATTTCTGTTCATTCACACCAGTGGGCTCCTGGTGGGCTCCTGTGTCTTTCATTTGTTGCACAATTAAATGTAATGAGACAGATCAATAGATGAAATGCTCATTATTTAGTTCAGAAAATGTTTCTTAAATGAGGTGATTCAGTTCAAATCAGGTACAAGTGTAAGTAGCTCTAAAAGGAATCTGTGGTTGAGTAAAACTGTCCTTCCACTTAGAGATGCATGCGTCATTCACACAGAGGGCTGATCATCAAATGCTAATTCTAATATAAGTACTGACATGTTTTCATCTTGGGAATCTTCACAACCTTGTTAGCAACCTCCTGGGACGACCTCAACCAGTTGCATCCTTGCTGTCTACTCAAAGTCTGTGGTGTCTTGTATAGCTCTGGATTTTAAGAGTTAAATTTCTTCCTCACGGTGCCTGTGCAATCCTTCACAAACTCCTAGACATTCTTCCTGTCATGATTTGAAAGTCCTTGCACATTTACTGGAGATTGATTTACCTCTGGACAGTCTTAATGAGTTGAAATTATTTTTAAGGCACTTATGAAATTCTGGGGACAGACATACAGGTGTCTTGTGGTTCTTTGAGAGTTACTTATTCCCAGATCACTTGGGAGCTGCAACTTTTGAGGACTTACGTATTAAATTAACAGAGTCTCCAGTGAAGTCTCTAAAGAGTGGCAGAAGAAGGGTCTGTTTTCAGAAGAGCTGTGCAATTTCACCAAAAAAAAATATACAAGATGAACGACAAGCCAAGCCTGCTGAAACACTTATGTCGTAGCAGAGGTAAGTCTGCACAAAAGGTCTCACAGAACAAGTAGGACAGCAAAATAGTGTGACTCAGAGCCCAAAATTATGAACATTGCTTGAGGCTCAGCTCATCATATTAATGCTCCAGGCACATTTCAGAACAGCAATCTCTGGGCTGAAGCTTTGTTGGGAGTTATAAATTGGATCTTTCTTTGGTGCATACTGAAGTTGCATCAGAAAGGACTGACCCCTTAATACTGAAAGGTCACACATGTAAGAATTGACCTGCTGAAGAGATTTCTAATGTGACTTACAGATTCTGCAGTATTATTACATTTACTCAGCAGGTCTGACAGCTCAAGACTGAAAGCTATAAGGATAGTATGAAAACAAAGCAACAAGAAAAAATGTTTTATTTTTGCTGAAGGGTTTTGTTTGGTACATGATAAATTACTATAGTGAGTTCTATCCTTTCTTCAGCTTGGCTTTGTGCAGGTTTTGCATAGATTTTGCTTTGCTGTATATTTATGGGAAATGTGTCCCTAAAAAGCGGATACTTGCCAATTGTTTCCTTCTAGTAGATGTTTTGATGACAGCTATGCCAGAACCACTTCTGTTGTCAGTCTTTTAGGTTTGAAATGCTGGTGTGAAGGTGTCTTGTCTACATGAAATGCTGTTCCCACTTCTACTGCATGCTAGGTCTTGGCTGCAGCCTGTGTTACCCAGACACTGACCTTAATGTTTAGAGTTTTCTACTGACCTTAATTTAATTGCATATTGTTATCCTCAGTAGAATGAACAATGAAGATAGACCAGAAAAATAAGCATATCTACAGCAATTATTTATACCGCAGATTATGTCGCTAGTATCTTTATTGCCTTTACTTTGTGAGTTTTCTATAAAGAAGAAATTGAGTTAAGTAGGGAAGTTTTACTCCAGCTAATGCACAAGTGGAAAAAGATAATATCCCTTGGTTTGTTTTTTGTAGTCAATTCTCATTTACCTCAGTTGGATTATCTGAGTTGTGGATCTGTCAGTTTCATGGGTAGAGGATCTGCTATCCTGGGATAGTACACTGATTCATGACCAGGGCTGTTTTGCTTTCAGAGTGAACTCATCACTGGAAGCAACACAGCTGCTGCCTCTGGAGCAGCTGACTTCACACTACAACAGCTTGGGCAGATTTGCAAGCTGCTTCCAAGACTTGGATGTCAGGAAGTCCAGTGCTGGCTCCTTCTCTGCTTCACAATAGCTCCAGTTTATGAGACTGATGAGCTTCAGCAGCCAAAATGGACCGGCCTCTTTATGAAATGACTGTTTTTGTACCACTTCCCAGGCAGTGGTCCTTGTCCAGGAGGATGATTCAGTAGACTGCAGTGTCATATGTGTACATCGATCCTGATCAGTCTGCTGGATCACCTGGATGAGAAGCACTTCCTGTGGGGATGCTGTGGCAGGCATGAAAGGCTGTGTTTGAGCCAAGGTCAGTTTGGCTCTGACAGACTAGTACTGCTGATGCTGAACTGGGATGCAGGATGCAGTAGGCAGAGAACGCCTTTGAACAAACTAGCTTCTGTCACTCTAGCATGCCTTAAATAGATTCAAGCCTGCCAATGGGTTTGTTTGTTTCCAAGCATGCCTTCTGTCTGTTCACTGCCTAAGCAGTGTGTTGTCTACTACTCCCTAGCTTGTGGCATTTCCATACTACGCATGCATTTAGGCATTTCCATACTACGCACGCAACTTTCCTTCTCCTTAGTATTTTTTGTCAAGTGTGCTGAGATCCACAACTAAACAACACTATATATTATGTTTCTCTCTCCTCTCTCTCTTTTCTGACTTCCCAGTCAGTCACTTTTTAATACTTCCTCTAAATCCTTCATGCCCTTCCTCAGTCATTTTTCCATCCTTAGTGCCTTTTCTTTAATAGGACAGGCTTTTATTTATTTATTTTTTAAGTAGGTGATGCCTACTTCACCAGCTGATCTTTTTCCTCATTCCCTTTCCAGCAAACATCCCAAGCCTCTCCTTGTCATGGGTAAGCTATGATTGTAGTTGGAAGGCTAGCCAATCTATGAATCTTTGGCTAGGGTCAGGGAATTAACTGCAAGCTCAGCTTTCTGTTACTGAAATATATTTCAGTATTTCAACCTTCAAAGAACACAAAACCTCTTACCTTCCTTTGCCAAAATCAACTCCTCTACAGCAAGGGATGCTGAGATGGAGGTCACTTTTTTCTCAGTATAATTCCTAACTATTATTTCATATTGTCACAGTCTGAACAAAACTATAGCAACATGTTTTCCTAGGCAATGTGCAAAAAGCAGAAATATGGAACATGCTTTTGAATACAGAAGGGATGCACTTTTCCTGTCCAAAATATTGCCTCCCTCACTTGTTCTTCATGAGCTGTTGTGGCTGAAGTCTGATAATGCTCACTGCTGCAGGAAACCCAGATAACCGTATGGCAAAAACTATGCAAATGTGTGGATAGTTGTATCAGAAAATAAAAATGTGTTAGAAAAATTGGATGTGGTGATCACTATTTATTACTGATGTTTATGAAGAATAAGATGACTGAACAGTAAGGATTTGTGATGCAGGAACCTTCAGGCATGTCACCGTACCTTAAAACACACGGCATTGAAGAAGATCAGAGTGAATCCTGACACTAACTCCTTCAGTCTTGAAGACAAAATTGAACATTTAAACTCACACCTCATGACTTTCCCTGACTTTCTCATTCCAATATAATGTGATTTCAGCAAGGTCACTGAAAATGCAGCAATGTAAAATTCGTACCTGAAGTTTAAGCCAAGCCCAGCTGTAGCAATTAATGTTTATTGTTTGTTGCAGTGATGAAAAATAAACAGAAAATGTTGAAAAAGCCTGTTTTTATTTAAATTAAAAATATGAAGCTATTTATTTGAAAAGCTGAACATAAAAGGAAATTAAATTAAAAGCTGTTTTTTGAAAATACCTTTATAAAAAAATTATTTTTTCAAACTAAGCCTTTGCTAAAAGTTCTTCCTTCCTTCCTTCCTTCCTTCCTTCCTTCACTTCTTCCCTGCTTC